>MU756360.1:214888-231978 GCA_026770625.1 Nicotiana glauca | reverse complement strand
AAAGGTCAAAGTTAGCCATACATACCTCAAAGAGCTTTTCCTTAAGTTACTACAACGTTCCGGAAATTCTAGCAACTTCAATCTATTTTGAGACATAGCAAAATTGAGCAAAAATTAGAAAGATATTCATAACTCTAGCTCATTTGAGCATTTTATCAAGTACTAGATGAGCATCTTTATTTCAAATCCCCTTTTCAAGATAACCCAATCTTACTTATTTAAGTTAAACAATCTTCCCATAAACCTAAGTTGTACATGCATGTTTACACAATACTAATACACCCAAGAATCATACCTAAATAACCCATCTTATACACCAAACTCGAAATTAAAACCTAGGGTATAGAATCTTACTTCTTAGATGAAGATCTTGTGATTGGGTTCTTTGATTCTTGAAGATTGATGCAAGGTTTGGATGATTTAAATATTGGGTTCCTCTTTCTCTCTCTAAAATACTCTCACCTCTCTCTAAAATCAGTAGGAAATAACCCCAAATGAAGCCCCAAAGGTTATATATCAAATTGGGGTCGGGTTATGAAAATTAGAAAATTAACCCTCCGATGTTAGGTATGCGATCGCAGAACTGACCGCAAAATGCGAATGCTGGCCGCATAATGCACCGCAAAATTGGCGTCCAAAACTAGGCTACACTGGTTCAATCTGCGGTTTGATTTTCGACCGCATATTAAAAATGCGGACCGCATATTTGACATTGAGATCGCAGATCCGACATGACACAGGATTGCATTTTCCATCCTTTGGTAATTTGATCATAACTTTGTGTAGGAATGTCCAAATGACAAACGGTTTGAAGCGTTGGAAATTAGACTCAAAGAACTTTCATTTTATATACTATTCACCACATAAAACTTTATACATATTTAGATATTCTCGTTTAAAGTGGAGCCTTGTGCGAATCCATTTGGAATTTTAGCCTATTACGAAAATCTTCCCATTTGGCATACGCTTAGGCTTCCATTTGGACCTCACATTACTTACCATAAGACTTGTACTCATATTTACCAAGTCTAATTGATGTCCACCATGTTAATAGCACATAAAATATAATAATTAGCCTACGTAGCACCAGAAAATCCTAGATTACTTAGCAAAATTTTTCGGGGCCTTACATGTGCCCACACCACATACCTTATAACTAGGATGGACCCTCTAAAGTACACATTTCAGAAGCCCATACCGACTGGGATGTTAACCAAGAGGCAGATACTATTAAGTAGGTTCGATATCATCTATGTAACTCAAAAGGTGGTCAAGGGACAAGCATTGGCAGACCATCTTGTCAAAAATCATGTGTGAGGATACTACAAACCCTTGAAAATGTATTTTTCTAATAAAGAAGTGTCATTCGTAAGAGAGGACATTACTGAAGCTTACGGCGGTTGGAAGATGTTCTTTGATAGAGCTGCAAATTTCAAAGGAGTGGGCATTGGAGCCGTCTTAGTATCGGAAACTGGCCAACATTATTCGGTGTCTGCTAAACTGTAAGGCCCCGTAAAATTTTGTGCTAGCTCACCGCGGTTCTGACCCTTTTTACCGATTTTGCACTTAAAAATAAAGAATCAAAATTTTCCAGAAAATTTCCATTATGCGGTCCAGATACGGTCGCGGATCAGGTATGCGGACCGCATTTCTGCCGCAGAGTTAACCAGTGAGTTAGTCAAAATTGATGTTGAAAATGTGGTCCATTATGCGATTGCATAATCAATATGCGGAGCGTATAATCGTCGCATAAGTTCCTCAAGGATTTATGAAGGTCAATTCTGCGGTGCAAAATACGACCGCATAAAAGGAATACGACCGCATTCCTGTCACAGACCCAGGCAGACCTTCAGAGTTTTGGGCGCATTTCTGCGGACCGCATTTCGATTCTGCGATCGCAGAATGCGACCACAGATTTTGCTCGCGCTTCTATTTTTCTAAATTTTAAAACCCGACCACTTTTTAATAAAACACCTCAACCCCCTCATTTTAACAATCTTGCTGAACAAATTAAGAGAGAGGAAGAGAGGGTCTTGAGAGAGAAAGTCATCTTCTCCAAAATTTGGTTCTTCAAAACCATCCGGGCCGGGAAATTTCAAGCTTATCTTCATACCCCCTTTTCTTACAGGTAAAATCCCTAACTTCACCCATTGAATTTCTGGTTTAAACTAAGAGGGGGAGTCTCATGCATTAGTCCTTAAAATAATGGTTGAAATCATGCATGCATGTCCATTAAAAACCTAAAATCTCGTAAGAGGAATTGGGTAGGAGTAAAGGAGTATTCAAAGAGGGGTTGATAACCTAAATGAGTTTGAGTAGAAATTATGAACTTCAATTCTAAGTTATGTGTATTAATTTGTGCACTATATTGACGTTGCTAGATTTTTGGTGAATTGGATGTAGGAATTAGAAAGGAATTCAGCTTCAGGTATGTATGGCTCACCTTAAGCTTTGTAAAATCGCCTTGTTTGGTGTCCGAATACTTGGTATGTGATATTTCCACGAATTAGTTGTGAAGTTAAACTATTGTGAACAAGATGTGTTTACTTGTGTGAACTATTTGTGAATTCATGTAAATATTGTGCCTTATGCGTTGTTGGTTAAGACATCCGATATGATTGTGCAAGTAAATGGCAATAAACTAAGATGTGATTGCGAATGTTTTATACGGCAAAAACTGTGGAACAAATGATAGAGAGGAATTGTAATTGGTGAAATTGAGATAACTGTGATAACATCCCTTGTGGATAGTCGTGGAAAACTATTGTTGTAATCTAAATGGTATAACGGGCTGTTGAAAAAGATTGAAATGGTATGGATAGTCACCTAAACCTTTTGTGAGTTGTGTTGATGTTGTTATTGGGAATTGTGGTTGTTGTTCTTAAAACTTGTTGTGGTTATCCTTGTAAATTATTATTTTTGTGGTATTATTTTGTGAATTGTGATTGCTCGGTAGGATCGGATTGCGAGCCGCAACATGAAGTAATAAGGTGTGGGTTGTGGTGATAAGGGTGGCCGAGGTAATAAGGGTGGCCGAGGTAGTAAGGGTGGAAAGTGATCGATATCACTATTGAAATGAAATATGAGAACGTTGTGAAATTGAAAATATGGAAATGATGATGGGGAAATGAGAGTTTGTTAACTTGTTTGCCTTGAGTGTCTTCCTTATGTGTACTCAATTGTTGCTTCCTTCTATTGTTCATTACTTGTGCGTGGCTTGAGCTTACTCAGGGTTAGGTTAGTTATGCATACCAATTCAATTCAAATGTACTAACGTCCCTTTTGCAAAGGGCGCTATATTCGTGTTATTATTGTAGGTGGATCCCAAGCAGGTACTCCAGCCCACCGATCGTAGCTCCCCCTTCGTCTTCCTTCATCCTTTTGGTGAGCCCCACTCCTCTCGGGGCCCTGCGTGTCTCAGGCCGCTTATGTCCGGAGTTTTATTTTGATTTTGTGTATGGTATAGCCGGAGCCTTGTTATCAGCAAATACTGTATTATCCTGTTGTACTTTTAGAGGCTCCACAGATAGTAAATGTGGGTTGCGAACTTAAGTAAATATGTATTCTATATATTGGGCGATTAAAGTTATAAACCTCATTAAGTGACTATGTATGTTTTGCAAAAATGATGTTTTATTTATAAATGACCATTCCCTTTGATTAACGAACAATGAAAATATGGGGTACGCGTGGGATAGGAAGGGCACCCAGGTACGCTTGACTGGGGATACACGGTCGAACGCCGATCATGTCCCACGAATTTGGAGCGTGACAAACTTGGTATTAGAGCCTAAGGTTTTTAAAGTGTCCTAGGATGTCTCGGAGCCGTGTCTAGTAGAGTCCTTATTATCGGTGTGTTGTCGACCACATCTATAAGTTGGAGACTATTCAGACATTTAGGAATTTCACCCTTCGTTGATACTCCAATCGTGCAATAGAGCTCAAGTTAGGGAGCTAATTTCCTCTATAAGTCTTATTCTCAAGGTTGGGAACCTTGATGCCATAATCCGCGAATCTGAAGCATATAGGGAGGGACTGATCCCACCATTCAGTCCGAGGGGATTGCCCAAGGACTTGTTAGGAGAATGTATTGAGATATGGATAGGTTGGTAAAATATATCGCTAAGAAGGGAGTGTCCTTGTCCCTATTGATGTCTCTGCCCCCACCATATCATGTGGTATGTCAGCCTGTGACCTACGTACGTTAGAGATATAGAGTCGAGGGGTATCGATTAAGTTATTTCCCTACAAACCTAACGTCGTTAAGCGAGTCAAATCAGAATTTCTACTTATTGTATACGTACATCTATATTGAAGAGTTCTCATAAATGTGGTCTTAACAAGGTGTTGAATAACGAAACATTACGTGTATCGACTCTTTTGAACGAGATGCACTATTTGTGAATCTACTCCCGTATGAATTATTTTATTTACATTCTTGTGAGGTTAAGTTCTATAATTATGCCCTTGAATTGAGTTATAACTCTAGGATTGATATTTCCCACTTGGTTTTCCTAAAATTCTCACCAAGGAACTATATCCGATGAATTTCTTACAGAATCTTTTTATTTAAATGGACAAAATCTACTCGCTTGTGCCAATACATGCAGAGTCGTAAAGTTTACCTATGTGGTGTCAAGTTCCATGCAGAGCATCCCGGCATTGCAATCCTTCTCGAGTCACTCTTTTACTCAGTTTTGTATATGGCTTATATGACTTGAACAGTCAATCTACTCTCTTGCGAATACCAATATGAAAGATTCTCACTGCCTAGTAACATAAGAGCATACCTTAACACCTCACATGAGTGCATGTCAATCGAAATGGTCACTATGTGCATGAATATAAAGTCTCTCTAAAAATTTAGATCCTCATGTCCACGTCTTAGGAAGATCATGTGTCGCCATAACTTTTGTGTCCACTTGGGACATCCCGTAGTAAGTAGCTCACCTTGTCTTGGTATTGTGGTTGCTCTTGGCATGGTAGTATATTGCAATTCAGAGCTAATATAGCATAAGCGTGTCCAACTTATAACAAATGTTTATCTCCTCTTTACACCTCCATGACATGTGTTAATTGTGTTCTTTAGTTAATGAATTCATTGTGCTAGTTTTCCCACACTTGTTCGATAACCATGAGAGAACATATCCTTCTATGAGTCAATGTAACACTTTCTATCTCGTAAGGGCCCTTGCTAGGCTCTCCGTTAAGACCAAGCACACCTTTGGGGGTTATTATAGCACAACGCCAGTTTCTCATATTTTTCTATCTTTCATCAGCATCTGGGTTGTTCCCAAGTTAAAATCTATGAAGAACTCATTAAGAACATTAGCAAACCCTCCATGATTATTCTATACTATCTCATTAGGTTCCCATATCACTTCAAGTTCATCAGGGGTTGATAGCATGTCGTAATCGCTGAGATCGAATGATCTCCTCTCGATAATGGATTATCTACACATGTGCTAGTCCAACGATCTGCGTATTAGACTAACTCTCACCTATAGGTTTTGGGTTGACCAAGGAGAAATACACATAGTAACACATTCATATGTAAAAGCCTTTCTCTCGGTCATGTCTTATAACATCTCCCAATATGGCTCGTAATAGTTGGTTGTATAGAAGTGTGTTGTATAGCTTCATTATGAAGTAGAACTGCTAAATATAATTGGATTTTTAAATTTTGGAGCTATACATCACGTGACTACATAGAGAGACCTTCTTTCAAAATAATGTATCTCTTATAATCGCTTTATATTACCATTGTTCCTAGTGGTTATAATGTAAAGGTTGCTTCCATAAGGCTCTTTCCCTTTCTTTTCATTTGTCTTGCATCATGTGTTGTTTACCCGTAGTCTTTGATACGATATTATCTCGATGTCTCGACTAGTTATCCAGCGATATGATCTGATTTAATTAACCTTACTTTTATGTACTCTACAAGCGCCCTGAGAGTGGGTAAATTTCCCCTTTTCTACAGACTTCTAATGTCTTCAACTCTGTTTAAGCTTGTCGATTCCAAGTGGTGCTCTTAGTTGTGATGCCTTACCATCTATTTTCATCTGATAACTCTCATTGTAAAAAAAATCATTTTATGTTTCATGGCATCGAAAGAGAAAGTCTTATAGCATCAATGGTGGGGACATATTCCTTTTATTAGAATCAATAAGTTATGCTGGTACTCCTTGTAGATGCTCTTCTAACAATCATTTACCTGCTCTGCTTGTCCCCGTGACTAGATAACCTAGGTTACTTATCCCTGATAAATGCATTACGACGGCTTATTCTTTCAAACTTATCCATGTGGGCACTTTAAGGCCTTATTCTACACCAACTCTTAATGGTTTTAAGTACCTTCTCGTCATTGTTATTGATTTTCTAGGACTACGAGGGCTTGTCTCATTGAGAAAAGGACGAGATTAGATGCCCTCAGATTTTCGCACATATCATGAGCATATCGATTTGAAAGATAAGTTTGGTCGTATATTTAGTTCTCGCATATAGGATCAACTGTCATGGCAGGTTAAGTTGTTTGAGGATATGATAATCTCATAAGTGTACGACTTCTTTTCATCCTCACGGGCTTATGGCATAGATTTTGTGTGTCAAGTAATGTTAAGTGTGTAATTCAACTAAATGTATTTTGAAACCCATATCACATTCAAGGTGCCAGAGTATTCTCATTCTTGATAACTGGATTTTCCCTACACTCCAGGAAACGACCGGGTCACGTACTTGAATATTCCTCCTTAATGGTTCCTATTGCCAGTGTACGAGTTACCCCGATGCTTTAATTGTCTAATAGTTGATGTCGTCACAATGATTTACCATATCAGCATCATTAATAGAAATCCTCGTATCTCTTAGTATGTAACCTCATGGAATGCTCTGCTCAGTGCCTAAATGGATTCCTGAATAACTCCAGTCCGATCTTAAACTCTGTTGTTCCTCATTGTATTAGATCCATTGAGAGTTGTAAGTTCAGACGAGTCAAAGATGAAGCTTCATAGTGTGATCACATATATATTGGATAGGTAATTTTATGGTCAGTTTATGATAGCACATCCTAGGGTAATTGTTGAAGGTCATTGAGGGTTTAGTGTGAGTGTTCGCCTAGAGATTTAGAGTTTGGAGGGTGAGCAGGCTATTCTCAATGTTTTCCCCTGAATATGTATATGAGCTGATAATAAAGGTAGCATAAATTTATCCCACAGTAGGCCGCACTAGGAGTATGAAGTGTTCCCATGGTTGTTGCCATATATTCTGTCGATTCACATGTCTATGTCTAAGAAAGTGAGTGGAGATCAATTGTGTATTATTCTGGTGGAAATTATTGAAGGTGAAGATAGTGATAGTTAGCTTATGCAAGATATCTAATTGTTATCCTCTTATCTAAGTTTAGGGGTCGAAATTGTTCATGTGAATGTATTCTAGCGAATTCTGTAGATATAAGAGGCCATTGAAGGCCGAGAGTACTGTGGAGATAAAATATTTTCTCTTGATTGCATAGCAGTTGGTTTTGATTTGAAAGGTACCTTCTAGGTGTTATAATTTAAAAATGTGCAGTCCATGCCAGGTATCATCATGATAAAGTATTATTTGTAATGCCGAGGTCCTTTTCATCGATGTATAATTATTGTGGTGCTTTATCGAGTTGAGGAAGCCACATGGAAAGCGGAAAATAAAATGAAAGAAAAATATCCCCATCTGTTTGAACAAGTCTAGTAGTAATCGTGCGAACTTTTATCTCTAAGAAAACTGATGTTGTGTTCCATTTGGTGCAAAGACACCCCATATCTCCCCTAAATGCTTTACTATTGGAATTCTTCAAGTTGTGCCGAAATTGTATGTGTTGTGATTATTTGAGTCATATGCAAACCCTTCTTGGTAAATGAAAAGTTTTGTAAGAACTCTTGTGATAAGTAATTGGCTTATCATAGTATAGGCTGGTAATGATTAATTTACGTGTGTATAGTGAATCGAAGAGGTTAAAGTATATGGGACTCATTGTAGTAATCAATTGTACGCCATTGTAGGGATGATAGGAATTGGGTAATGGTGTTTGAAAATATGTTTTGGGGGCTCTCTGACAGGTAGATATGTCCATAATACAAAGGAAACTCTAGCAAAATTTTTTCTAAAAATATGGGAGTTAGTAAAAATTTTGAGAGTCTGCATATCATGTTTTTCAAACCAACTGATCAGGTATACTGACCGCATTTCTACCGCAGAGTTAACCAGTGAGTTAGTCGAAATTGATGTTGAAAATGCGGTCCATTATGCGACCGCATAATCGTCGCATAAGTTCCTCAAGGATTTGTGGAGGTCAATTATGCGGTGCAAAATGCGACCGCATAATAGGAATGCGGACCGCATTCCTGTCGCAGACCCAGGCAGACCTTCAGAGTTTTGGGTGCATTTCTGCGGTCCAATCTGCGGATCGCATTTTGATTCTACGATCGCAGAATGCGACCGCAGCTTTTGCTCGGGCTTCTATTTTTCTAAATTTTAAAACCCGACCCCTTTTTAATAAAACACCTCAACCCCCTCATTTTAACGATCTTGATGAACAAATTAAGAGAGAGGAAGAGAGGGTCTTGAGAGAGAAAGTCATATTCTCCAAAATTTGTTTCTTCAAAACCATCCGGGCCGGGAAATTTCAAGCTTATCTTCATACCCTCTTTCCTTACAGGTAAAATCCCTAACTTCTCCCATTGAATTTCTGGTTTAAACTAATAGGGGGAGTCTCATGCATTAGTCCTTAAAATAATGGTTGAAATCATGCATGCATATCCATTAAAAACCTAAAATCTAGTAGGAGGAATTGGGCTGGAGTAAAGGAGTATTCAAAGAGGGTTTGATAACCTAAATGAGTTTGATTAGCAATTGTGCACTTCAATTCTAAGTTATGTGTATTAATTTGTGCACTATATTATTTTTGGTGAATTGAAAGTAGGAATTAGAAAGAAATTCAGCTTCAGATATGTATGGCTCACATTAACCTTTGTAAAATCGCATTGTTTGGTGTCCGAATACTTGGTATGTGATATCTCGACGAATTAGTTTTGAAGTTAAACTCTTGTGAACAGGATGTGTTTACTTGTGTGAACTATTTGTGAATTCATGTATATATTGTGCCTTATGCATTGTTGGTTAAGACATCCGATATGATTGTGCAAGTAAATGGCAATAAACTAAGTTGTGATTGCGAATGTGTTATGCGGCAAGGACTGTGGAACAAATGATAGAGAGGAATCGTAATTGGTGAAATTGAAATAACTGTTATAACATCCCTTGTGGATAGTCGTGGAAAACTATTGTTGTGATCTAAATGGTATAACGGGCTTTGAAAAAGATGGAAATGTTATGGATATTCACCTAAACCTTTTGTGATTTGTGTTGCTGTTGTTATTGGGAATTGTGGTTGTTGTTCTTAAAACTTGTTGTGGTTATCCTTGTAAATTATTATTGTTGTGGTATTTTTTTGTGAATTGTGATTGCTCGGTGGGATCGGGTTGCGTGCCGCAACATGAAGTAATAAGGTGTGGGTTGTGGTGATAAGGGTGGCCGAGGTAATAAGGGTAGCCAAGGTAATAAGGGTGGAAAGTGATCGATATTACTATTGAAATGAAATATGAGAACGTTGTAAAATTGAAAATGTGGAAATGATGATGGGAAAAAGAGAGTTTGTTAACTCTTTTGCCTTGATTGTCTTCCTTATGTGTACTCAATTGTTGCTTCCTTCTATTGTTCATTACTTGTGTATGGCTTGAGGTTGCTCAGGGTAAGGTTTGTTATACATACCAGTACAATTCAAATGTACTGACGTCCCTTTTGCCGGTGGCGCTACATTCGTGTTATGATTGTAGGTGGATCCGAGCAGGTACTCCAGCCCACCGATCGTAGCTCCCCCTTCGTCTTCCATCAGCTTTTTGGTGAGCCCTACTCTTCTCGGGGCCCTGCGTGGCTCAGGCTGCTTGTGTTCGGAGTTTTATTTTGATTTTGTGCAAGGTATAGTCGGAGCCTTGTTACCGGCAAATACTGTATTATCATGTTGTACTTTTAGAGGCTCCGTAGACAGTAAATGTGGGTTGCTAATTTATGTAAATATGTATTCTATATATTGGGCGATGAAAGTTGTAAACCTCATTAAGTGACTATGTATGTTTTGCAAAAATGGTATTTTAATTATAAATGACCATTCCCTTGGATTAACGGACAATGAAAATATGGGATACGTGTGGGATAGGAAGGGCACCCAGGTTCGCTTGACTAGGGATACCCGGTCGAGCGCCGGTCATATCCCACGAATTTGGGGCGTGACATAAACTCAGATTTCCCTACACCAACAACATAGAAGAGTATGAAGCCTGCATACTAGGGCTCAACATGGCAATCAACATGAATATTCAGGAGTTGGTGGTAATCATTGATTCAGATTTGCTTGTGTACTAGGTACAAGGAGAATGGGCCACTAATAATTCCAAGATATTGCCATATCTGCACCATGTACATGAATTGAGAAAGAGGTTCACGAAGATAGAGTTTTGGCATGTTCCCAGATTTCAAAATGAGTTTGCTGATGCATTGGCCACTTTGTCATCCATGATACAACATCCAGACAAGAATATCATTAATCCCATCCCAGTGAGAATTCATAATCAACCGGCGTATTATGCCGATATTGAAGAAGAAATAGATGGGAAGCCTTGGTTCCACGATATCAAAGAATATTTGGCAAAAAAAGAATATCCGAAGCATGTGAACCACACTCAGAAACGCTCACTTCTGAGATTGTCCAATCACTTCTTCCACAGTGGAGTAAACTTGTACAGAAGAAGTCATGATTTGGGATTGCTAAGGTGTGTTGATGTAAAAGAGGCTCTAAGCTACTTGAGGAGATACATGCTGGGACCTGCAGCTTGCATATGAATGGTTTTATCTTGGCCAAGAAGATACTTAGGTCCGGTGATTTTTCGATGACTCTGGAGATATATTGCATCCAGTATGTCCAAAAATGCTTCCAATGTCAAGTGCATGCCGATATGATAAAAGTGCCGCCAAATGAGCTCAATGCGACAAGCTCACCCTAGCCATTTAACACCGGGGGAATGGATGTCATAGGTCCGATCGAACCCACTGCTTCAAACAGGCACAAGTTTATTCTAGTGGCCATTGACTACTTCACAAAATGGGTAGAGGCTGCATCCTACAAAGCTGTAACCAAGAAAGTCATCACAAACTTTGTCAAAGATCGTATTGTTTGCAATTTTGGAGTTCCAGAATCAATCATCAACGACAATGCCACCTATCTCAATAGTGATCAGATGAAAGCCATGTGTAAAACTTTCAAAATCAAACACAAAAACTCCATAACATTTAGACCTCAGATGAATGGAGTCGTAGAAACCGCAAACAAAAACATCAAGAAGATACTAAGAAAGATGGTAGAAAACCAAAAACAATGGCACTGGAAGCTACCCTTTGATTTGTTGGGATACCGCACAACAGTTCGCCTATCAACTGGGGCGACTCCCTACTTATTGGTTTATGGTTCCAAAATTGTCGTCCCAGCTAAGGTAGAGATCCCTTCTTTAAGGGTCATACAGGAAGCCGAACTCAACCACGCGGAATGGATAAGGAGCTTCTATGAGCAATTGTCCCTTATAGATCGCAGTATGTCGCAGTCAGTTTTATCAGAACATAATGTCCAGAGCTATCAACAAAAGGGTAAAACCAAGACAGTTTGCACCAGGACAGTTGGTGCTGAAGAAGATCTTCCCACATCAAGATAAAGCCAAAGGAAAATTCTCTCCCAACTGGAAAGGTCCCTATATGGTTCAAAAGGTGCTAATAGGAGGATCACTCATACTAGTAGAAATGGACGGAGAAGTTTGGCCGAAACCAATCAGTTCAGACGCAGCCAAGAGATACTATGTTTAGATTGTTTACATTTATCTGATATAATTGAACTACGCTTGACCTGATTCCTATTTAACAAGGGATACGTAGGCAACCCTGTGGGTTTGGTCATATCATAATAAAATTTTCATTTCACCAGAAGCAGAAACTGGGGCAGAATTTTGAGGAGCACCCTCAAAAATCCGAAGCAAGTCCAGTTGACGCCAGTATATGCCAGACAGCGAAAAATTGGTAAAGAAACTGGTGTAGAATTTTGAGAATGATTCTTAAAATTACAAAGAAGGTTCAACAAGTTTCGTCACTCATAAACGGTCGAAGGAGTATTTACCATATTGGGGCAGAATTTTGAAGAGGACCCTCAAAATTCTTACACATGAAAGCTGCAATGTCTTTGAAATATGTTACAGTCTAGTTCATCTAAAATTACTTGATATTTCACTATGTTTTCTAAAATAACTCTACTTTCATCAATAATTGCATATTTTTGAAAACTCTAATTCTGTAACAGCCAAGTGTTACCCAGGGTAACTTAAACAAGGCCTCCGAAACGGAGCAAAGCAAGCAGACGAAGGCATGAACGAACCTCCCCTTACAAAATATACAATTTTTGTTTGAGCGGAGGCACATCTGATGTAATAGTAGCATTCGCCAATATATATACGCTGCAAAATCACTATCAATCGGACCACCATACACCGGATATATCTGTAGCTAAGAAATATTCTACTTTGCTACTTGTTCTTTGCATGTGACTAAGCCATGTCCCGCATCATGCATGAGACTAAGATCTGTCTCAATCTTGCATGAGGCTAAGCCCTGCCTCCATATTTGCATAAGGCTAAGCATTGCCTTCTATTTATATGGGACTAATCCCTATCCTGACTCTTGCATGAGGTTAAGCCCTGCCTCTATTTTGCATTAGGCTAAGCTCTGCCTTCCATCTGCAAGGGACTAAGCCCTTCCCCATATCCTGCATGAGACTAAGCCCTATCTCCATCATGCATGAGGCTAAGCCCTGCCTCTATATTTGCATAAAGCTAAGCATTGCCTTCTATTTGCATGAGACTAAGCCTTGTCCCGAATCTTGAATGAGGCTAAGCGCTGCCTACATTTTGCATAAGGCTAAGCCCTGTCCCACATGAGGCTAAGCCCTGGCTCCATATTTGTATAAGGCTAAGCACTACCTTCTCTTTGCATGAGACTAACCCCTGTCTCCATTTGCATGAGGCTAAGCCCTGGCTTCTCTTTGCCTGAGACTAACCCATGTCTCCATCTGCATGAGGCTAGCCCTGCCTCCATATTTCCATAAGGCTAAACCCTTCTTTCTATCTGCATGGGACTAAGCCCTATCCCGCATCTTGCATGAGACTATTCACTGCCTTCTTATAGGACTAAGCATTGTCCTTCCTTGCATAAATGTTTCTCTATTCCGGCACTATCTATTTGCTCCTATTTTGGGCTAAGCTCTGCCCTCAAACTCACAAGACTAAGCCTTGTCTTGTTGATTTTAGCATCATATTATTACATCTCATGGGCTGAAATATCGCAAACTTGTCCAAAGGCGTCATTGTCTAATGGCATCATCCTCACAGGTGGAAGACACCATGCCATGGCCTGCGGATCTCTCAAATTTGCATATCATTATTCAAAGGAGTCATAGTTTCATAGCCTGATAAAATCATCTCATGGCCTACGAATCTCCTATCTAATAAGTCATGGCCTAGGACATCATAGTCTAAAGACGTCATCTGCACCGTCCTAAGGCAATCTTTCATGGTCCAAAGGTAATTTTCATCACGTTTAAATTTTCGCAGTAATCTACATACTTACATGCATCATATTTCGAGTTTGCAGGTGATCTCGGAGGTAACCATTTTTCAAACAAGAGCAACCTTCACTCCGGTTTTTGCTCATACCATTTTAACTTCGCCATTCATAATTGATTCTCATCAGGTACCCATCCTACCTTGTGATATCCAACTATCTACCCTATAATACATCTGATACACTCTAGACCCATAATTATAACTCCACCCGACATTACCCTTAACAAAAGAGTTGTTGCTGAAATTGGCTACCATTCTTATAAAAACTCCATCGAGTTCATTCACCGGTGGATCCAGAACTATACATGGACAGATTCATGTAAAACAAGGGATATATAGGCAGCTCAAAAACCAGGGTTCGGCCTATATTTTCCAAAATGCCCGTTCAGTCAAAATTGGCCATCATTTCTTTACCCGAAAACTCTTCCATCTTTCCCGGGTAAAGAGGGGCAGCTGTTGTTTCCCAACTTTTCCCTATAATACTTTTAAGTGCATATATACCTTCAAAACTATGCATTAGTATCAATTGATATTTTTCCATAATTTTTACATTTTCAATTAATTTATCCTAGTATTTTATTTATATAAATAATTACAAAATTACATCACAAAAGACTTTACAGCATTTCATAATTTAATATTGCCATTTATACATATTAAGTTCAAATTATTTCACAAATGGCCAGATTTACACCTTTTGGTTATAATTGCAATAATTTTATAATTATAGCCTATGTATACATTATCACATTATTTTAACAGAAAATAGCTCATTGTATTTTTTTAATTATGTAGTAATTGTTTTAAAATATTTCTATGCATGATAATTATTTTTATGATATATTAGTTATTTTATAAAATATTTTTATAAATTATTTGGGCATTTAACAAATTACCTTTTTTAATTCTATTATAACCCAACTATACCAGCCCAAATAGCCCTCTAAAATTAGGCCCAATACATATATGCCCGACCCAATACCCCCATCTAATCCTGACTGTTGATCGTTTTGATCAAAGTTCCACAACCCTTCTTCCATAATTAAACCTAAATGACCCCCAAACCCTCTCATTTCTCTCTTTCACACGCGGTCCTTATCTCCCTCTTCTCTTAAAACTCTCTTAGATAAACCCTAGTTCTCAAGCACCGTCACCGGCGCATACCTCCACCCCATGAGGTTTCTATGGCTTCTCCGACCAGCCTTGGCCTTCTACATGCCATGGCTCCTTGAATTCTTTGATCCTTGATAAGATCTCGAAAAACCTTGTTGGTTCCGGTTTAAAAGTTTGCTCGATAGCCTGTCTTAGGCCATTCTCCGACCATGAGTAGGAGATTTCTCTTTATCTTGTTACGAATCTATGGCTTCTAAACCTATTGCTCTCATCTCTGTTATGTTTTCGAAAAACCCTAATATTTTACCTTCTTGACTGACTTGTGCAAAAGATGCTTAAGCCCTAGTCGATTTTATGTGAAACTTTGATCTTCTAATTGTCGCTTCGATTTTGAGTCTTTCAATGTTATCAATCATATTAACTCATCATGTATTTTTTGACTTACACGATTTTCCTTTGTCAAATCCAGTATTATGTAATTTTACCCTAATTGAGCCCTATTAGGCTTCGAATCTGGCTTTCCGGCTAATTTCCACATTATTTGTGAAGTCTTTACTTAGTTTATTTTCTATGTATGGGAGTTGATATATGCTTTTCAGATTCATTATTACTTTGAAATTTGGCTGATTGATTTGCTCTGTTAGAGATTTGTATGCCTGAGTCTTGCATGTTTCCTTGTTTACGGCCTTAATTAGTCATTCTGCACTTATTTAATTACCTGTATATTTACTGATTCCCCTACATGATTCTTCACTTAATTAGACCCCTAATAATTTTATTCTGAACTCTATTATTTTGTTCGATTTGAACTTCTTTGATTAATTAGACTCCCTATTATTACCGTTTGGGCTAATTGCATGTCACGCCCCAAAAATTAGAGGAGCGCGACCGGCGCTCAACCGAGTAAACCTGACTGAGCAAGCCTGGCAGGTTTCATACATACTACCCAACCTAACTCATAATTACATAAGGGATGGACTTCATTAAAAATACTTAGTAAGTATTCTATTAACAATTTCATTTCATTTCCATTAGCAGCTTAAATCATAAATATCGAAATATTATAAGTTTTGTAAATCATTACCAAACGTCAATATTTCTCTTTTAGATTCCCATGCCCGACACTGCCCACAACCTGTCTACGGAGCCTCTAAATATAACTAAAGAATAGTACAGAAATGCCGACAACAAGGCTCTGGCTATACCTTACACAAAAATCAAAATAAAACTCCGGACACACGCGGCCTGAGCCATCCACGGGCCCCGGGAGAAGTGGGGCTCACCAAAAAAGCTGATGGAAGACGAAGGGGGGAGCTACGATCGGTGGTTGGAGTACCTGCTGCTGATCCACCTACAATCATAACACGAATGTAGCGCCCCCGGCAAAAGGGACGTCAGTACACTTTAATTGTACTGGTATGTATGAACAAACTTTGCGCCAAGTAAACTCAAGACATAGACAAGTAAGTAACAGCAACAGAAACAACAACCAAATCCATAAAGTAAGAACAATCAAGCCAAACAAGTTTTACAAACTCTCCCGTTTCCCCTTCCACATTTCCACATCAATAGATTTCACATTCTTGCTCATATTTTCATTTCAACAGTGATTTTGATCACTTTCCACCCTTATTACCTCGGCCACCCTTATTACCTCAGCCACCCTTATCACCACAACCCGCACCTTATTACTTCGTATTGCGGCGCGCAACCTGATCCCACCATACAGTTTCAATTCACAGAAAATCACAACAACAACAATGAACAATTCACAAAGATCAAAACAACACTTCTTAGGGAGTAGCAACAAAAATTTACAAGTGTTCCCATAACAATCAATAATATTTTCATCATATTCCACAATTCACAAGTGTTTCACGTTACAACAATACTTGCCCACGATGAGCCATAAATGTTAATGTCACCATTATTCCAGTTGCATCACTTACAATTTCCTTACGTCATTTGTTTCTCAGCTAATACCACATATCATAATCACAACCATGCAAATCACACAAATTTCACAATTTACCCACGTGGATGTCACATACCAAACATTTGAACACCAACAAGGCAATTTTACAAAGTCAAGGTTAGCCATACATACCTGGAGTCGAATTCCCTTTTTAAACTCCTATTACCAGTCACCAAGCAATATAGCCATGTCAATCTAGTTCACAAATTAACACATGCACCTTAGAATTTGAAATTCACAATTACTATCCGAGT
>MU756360.1:145501-209904 GCA_026770625.1 Nicotiana glauca | reverse complement strand
AAAAAAAAAAACCAAAAAAAAAATCACTCTTAGAATATATATTATAAATATATATATATATATATATATATATATATATATATATATATATATATATATATATATATATATATATTTGCAATAGAAATCATGCTTTGAGTTTATATCATGCTTTAGGTCTATATGCTATGTTACTTGCATAAAAAGCATGTCATAGGTCTACGTCTTTTGCATTAGAAAACCTGCCTTAGGACCCTCATATTTACTACCTTTGCATATTAGAAAACATGTTATGAGTTCATTACTTCTTTTCTGATTCTGCATAAGTTAGTATCGCCTGGAAATCCTATCATTCAACTATTGTTGTAATCAGGCTTAATAAAATGACTATCTCTCACTATGCATTAGAAATCCTGTCTTACGAATCTGTTTGCATTTGCTCCAAATCGTAGCTATGTCGCTCAAATGAATAACTGTCTATAAGGATGTTTAAAACAGCCCCAACATATGGATACCATGTTCTAGTGTAAATAAGCATGGAATGAGTTATGTAACATTAATATCCTAGATCAACGTGCCTATAGGACTAAATAATTTCAAGATGTTTTAAATCAGTTCCCAGACTATGATTGCATAGAGACCAGCGTCTACGCAAGCCATAGGTTATTAATGATCTTAAGACTGTAAAGTTATACTCTGGTTATTTGTAAAATTTCCCAAGTTTCACATATTCTAAATCAGTAGGCAATTGATTAGTTTATATCACCTAGTTTTTAAAACAATGTTGCATATTCTGTGATGCTCATCTAGATATCATGCTCTAGGGTCTTCTGAAATTCTGTAAAATTAGCAGTTTGAGACGTGCTAGTTATTTGTTTACATGTGAAGGTAACACGAGCCCCTTAATTGCTTCGTTGTTTGATAGTCTTATATGTTATTTGTTGTCGCTTAGATTTTACTTTTTAAATACCTTAGGTGTGTCTAGAACTGCCTAAGTATAGAGGTCTTAAACACCTCCAGGACCACAAGGAAGGGACGGGTAAAACATGCTTAGAGTTCGTTAATTATACTCGCTCATATAAACACTAAGGGGAGGGTAATGGGTATTAAATGGATATGATGACCTGTGCGCTAATGTCACGTGTAACCCCTCTAGTTGAGGAAAGCTTACAGGGTATTATACAGATATGATCCTATAGGCTAACCAACTTAGGACTTTCCTTTCTTAATTTACATATGTATGCTTGGACTGTCCAAACTTCCTTAATTTAAGTATGTGTGCTTAGACTGTCTAAACTTCTTAAATTTACATATGCGTGCTTGGACCGTCTAAACATCCTTGATTACAAACGTGTGCTTAGACTGCATAAACTTCCCTTATTTGCAAAGGTGTGCTTTGACCACTTGCCCGTTGAATGACTAATTCACAGTTAGTTCGGATGGGACCCACAGCTGTGGACCGCGAGGGGTGACTATTTACATGAGTTAATTGCCCTAGTTGCCCTAATGCACCTTAATTTGTTAGGTGGCGACTCTTCAAAAACCCAATTCCCAAAAGGAAATGAGTTGTTCCCAATAAATGTCGAAACATGAACTTTGCAAGGAAAAAGGTTATGCGACACATATCGGGTCGATATGAGGTGTGTTTTGATATAGGAGGGTAGAGTGACTGGTTATGCTTCTCGCCAGTCGAAGCCCCATGAGAAGAGACACCCTGTTCATGATTTGGAGTTTGTTACCATTGTTCAGGCGTTGAATATTTGGAGGCATTATCTCTATGGTGTGTCTTGTGAGGTGTTTACTAGTCATTGTAGCCTCTAGCACTTATTCAAACAAAAGGATCTCAATTTGAGGAAGCGGAGATGGTCGGAGCTGCTAAAGGACTATGATATTACCATTTTGTACCATCCAGGAAAAGCCAATATGGTGGTCGATGCCTTGAGTAGGAGGGAGGTGAGTATGGGTAGTCTTGGTAAAGAGTCGGCTTACCTAGTACCATGATATGTGACATCACAATATATTGGTTTGGGTTGTGACAAGTTGGTATCAGGGGCTAGGTTATATAGGTCTCACGAGTCATGAGCAGGTTTAGTAGAGTCTTACGGATCATTACAGAGACGTCTGTACTTATATTCGAGAGGCTACAGTACCTTTAGGAAAACTTCACATTCTTAAATTCTTGTCGTGCCAATCTATTGATTCTGGTAACTTAACTTCTGTTATTCTATTCTCTCATGGATGGTGAGGACATGTACTACCGGTCAGGATGGACGGCCACCAGTACCACCAGTTGGGCGGCAAGAGGCCGAAGTCGTGGTCCAAGTCATGGTAGGGGCAGTGGAGTACTAGCTAGGTAGCACCTACAGATCCACCAACTGCCCCAATTCATGATCAAGTCCCAGTGGTGGATGCTCCAGCAGGACCAGCCCAGGCACCGATTGTGCCTATTGTTATCCCAGGTCTTCAGGAGACCTTAGCTCAGATTTTGACTGTGTGCACCAGTCTTACTCAGGTGGTCTCTATTTCTACCATAGTAGCGACTTCCCAGGCCATGGAAGGCACTCAAACTCTCGCCGCCCATACACCCGAGCAGGTTGTTCAAGGGCTTTAGACACCGGAGGCACCACCAGCCAAGCTGGTTGCACCTGCTCAGGATTATGTCGTACCAGTAATGCTTGATGATGAGCAGAGTATATTGAGAGGTTTTGTAGACTTCAACCTTTGACTTTTAGTGGTATAGAGGGCGAGATTCCTAGGGTTTCTTGGACAAGTGTTAAGGATTCTCCATGCATCAGGTATTCTGGAGACTAGTGGGGTCTTGTTCAATACATTTTAGTTCTTTGGAGCTGCCATCACTTGGTGGGAGGCTTATGATAAGGGTAGACCTGTTGGTGCAGCGCCCCTTATCTGGTACCAGTTCTCATCTTAGAGAAGTATGTGTCGCAGTCCCGAATAGAGGAGATGTCTAAACAGTTTGAGCAGTTGCGTCAGGACAAGATGATGGTGTTGTGGTATGAGATTGTATGGTGCTTCTTTTGAGGAGGTTGTTGACATCGCCCGGGAGATAGAGTCAGTAGTACACCGCTAGGAGCGAGTTGAGAGAGAGTCCAAGAGGCCTCTTGGATCAGGGAGTTATGGTGGCTTTCCTCTTAGGGTTTAGTTCCAACACTGCAAGGGTCGTCCCCAAAGACATGCTCAAACGACCCGACAAGTTTATTGCGGTACGTCAGCTAGCCAAAACCCTCACATTGCTCACTCAGGCCAGTCTTCATTCAGCGCACTACCAACACAGATCTCTCACCATGCCTCGTTCGCTCGTATTTCTATGGGTAGTTCCACGAGGTATCAGGATTATCATTTCTAGAGGAGGGGTTGTTTCGAGTACGGGGATCATGGTCATATCAAGAGAGATTGCCCCAGGTTGTTTAGTGGGACTCCGCGGCAAAGTTCTAGGCCAACGACATCAGCACCAGCAGCTACACCACCCGCTCAATCAGTTCGGGGTGGACCTTAGTCAGCTAGGGGTCACCTGAGCGGAGAAGGCTAATCAGGTGGAGACCAGGCCCGTTTCTATGCACTCCCTGCCAAGCTCGATGCTATTGCTTCAGATGTTGTGATCATAGGTTTTATTTTAGTCTGCCATAAGGATGCCTCTATATTATTTGATCCTGGTTCCACTTTTTCATATGTGTCGTCATATTTTGCTCATTATTTCAATATGCCCCGCGAGTCTCTTATTTCATCTGTTCATGTATCTACTCTTGTGGGCTATACGATTGTTGTAGACCATGTATATCGGTCTTGTGTGGTGACTATTGAGAGGTTTAGAGACCCGAGTATATCTTTTTCTACTTAGTATGGTTGATTTTGATGTGATATTGGGCATGGATTGGTTGTCTCCGTGTCATGCTATACTAGACTATCACACAAAGACGGTGACGTTGCCTATGTCGGGGGTGCCATGGATTAAGTGGAGAGGTTTGTCAGATTATGTTCCTAGTAGAGTGATTTTGTTCTTGAAAGCCCAGCGGATGGTTGGGAAGGGTTGTCTTTCTTATTTGGCCTTTGTTAGGTATGTTAGTGGAGAGACTCCTACTATTGATTTAGTTCGAGTAATGCGAGATTTTTCGGATGTGTTTCCTGCAGACCTATCGGGCATGCCGTCGGATAGAGATATTGACTTCAGTATTGATTTGGTGCTGGGCACTTAGCCCATTTCTATTCCAGCGTGTTGTATGGCACTGACAGAGTTGAAGAAATTGAAGGAGCAGCTTTGGAAACTCCTTAATAAGGGGTTTATTCAGTCTAGTTTGTCACATTGGGGTGCGCCGGTTCTATTTGTAAAGAAGATGGATGTCACAATGAGAATGTGCATCGACTACAGGCAGTTGAACAAAGTCACAATCAAGAACAGGTATCCTTTGCCTCGTATTGATGATTTATTTGACCAGCTTCATGGAGTAAGTGTGTTCTCCAAGACTGATCTCAGGTCAGTGTATCACCAGTTGAATATTAGGGACTAAGATATTCTTAAGACAGTTTTCAGGACCCAATATGGTCTTTATGAGTTCCTTCTGATGTCTATTGGACTTTCCAATGCCCCGACAGCGTTCATGCATTTGATGAACAATGTGTTTCGGCCATATCTCGATCGGTTGTTATTGTATTCATTGATGATATCCTGGTGTACTCTCGTATCTAGGAGGAGCACACCGAGTATTTGAAAGTTGTATTGAAGCGGTTGATGGAGGAGAAGCTTTATGCTAATGTACGTGAAAAAAATCAGAAGACTTGATTCTTTGCATTCAAGAAATTCGGAAGCTTGCCTCGATAACCCGAAAGTGGGAGGCCGGATCGAGTTCTCAGCCTCAGGGCTCGTCGAAGCCTGACGCAGAGAAAATGGGGGCCGAGGTTTCTCCGGTGCCCGTGTCCCAATATCGTCATGGTAGGGGTTATATAAGTCGCCCCATTCATTCATCTCTTCTAGCAGCCAATGGTGCCCCACCTCCTCTTAGGCCTTAAGAGCCTTATTATGCACCTCTAATTTCTAGCGCGCCTCCTGTACGGGGTGCTTTCAGAGGTCAGTCCAGTTGACCTAGTCCAAGCCAGTCACAGTCGCTACATCCTTCCAGAGCTTGTTTTGAGTGTGATGACACACGCCATATGGTGAGGTATTGCCCTAGACTTGGGAGGAGTGCGCCTCGATAGACGTCTTAGCCACAACGTGCCCCCCAGAGTTCTCAGGATATGGTTACAACTCTAGCTTCTACCCCACCTACTCAGCCAGCCAGATATGGAGGTCAGGGAGGTAGAGGTTGCCCTAGAGGGGGAGGCTAGGCCCGATACTATGCCCTTCCTTCCCATATCGAGGTTGTTATCTCCGATTTTGTCATCACAAGTATTGTCCTAGTTTGTCACAGAGATGCATCGGTTCTATTCGATCTAGGCTCCACTTATTCTTATGTGTTTTCTTATTTTCTTCGCATTTGGGTGTACCTAGGGATTCTTTGAGTTCCCCTATTTATGTTTCTACTCCTGTAGGAGATTATCTTGTTGTGGACCGCGTTTATCGGTTGTGTTTGGTTGCTCTTAGTGGTTTTGAGACCAGAGTCGACTTATTGTTGCTCAGCATGGTTGATTTTGATATTATCTTAGGCATGGACTGGTTGTCGCCCCATTATGCTATTCTTGATTGTCACGCCAAATGAGGTGTACCGCGTGTTGAGTGGAGGGGTGCTTCAGATCACACACCTAGTAAAGTTATTTCTTTCCTTAAGGCTCAGCGTATGGTTGAGAAGGGGTGTGACGCGTATCTAGAGTATGTAAGAGATGTTAGTATTGATACCCCTTCCATTGATTCTGTCCCAGTAGTATAGGATTTTTCTGATGTGTTTCCAGCGACCTTCTGGGCATGCCACCTAATAGAGATATTGATTTTGGCATTGATCTATTGCCGGGCACTCAACCAATTTCTAGTCCTCCGTATCGTATGCCTCTTCCTGAGTTGAAGGATCAGTTATAGGAATTGCTTGATAAGGGTTTTATTCGGCCCAGTGTATCATTTTAGGGGTGCTCCTGTCTTGTTTGTGAAGAAAAAGGATGGTTCTATGCGTATGTGTATTGATTATCGCCAGTTGAACAAAGTTACAGTGAAGAACCATTATCCTTTACCTCGTATTGATGATTTGTTTGACCAGCTACAGGGTGCACGAGTGTTCTCTAAGATTGACTTGCATTCAAGGTACCATCAGTTGAAGATTCGGGAGTCATATGTCTCGAAGACTGCTTTAAAGACTCAGTATGGTGATTATGAGTTGCTTGTTATGTCAGTTGGGCTGACCAATGCCCCAGCAACCTTTATGCATTTGATGCACAGTGTATTCCGGCCATATGTTGACTCATTTGTCATTGTCTTTATTGATGATATTCTGGTGTATTCCCATTGTCGGGAAGATCATGAGCAGCACCTGAGGACCGTGCTTCAAACTTTGAGGGAGAAGAAGTTATATGCCAAGTTCTCGAAATGTGAGTTTTGGTTGGATTCTGTGGCATTCTTGGGTCACGTGGTTTCTAGTAAGGGGATAAAGTTGGATCCAAAGAAAGTGGAAAAAGGGCAGAGTTGCCCCAAACCATATTCAGCGACAGAGATTCACAGTTTTCTTGGGTTGGCAGGTTATTACCGTCGAATTTTTGAGGGGTTGTCATCTATTGTAGCCCCTATAAGCAGATTGACTTAGAAGGGTGCTCCGTTGCAGTGGATAGAAGAGTGTGAGGCGAGCTCTCAGAAGCTTAAGACAGCTTTGACTACAGCCCTAGCTTTGATATTGCCTACAGGTTTGGGGTCTTTACTGTCTATTGTGATGCCTCGAGGATTGTCCTTGGAGCGATATTTATGCAGGACGGTAGGGTGATTGCTTACACATCCGGACAGTTGAAGGTACACGAGAAGAATTACCAAGTCCATGACCTTTAGTTGGATGCCATTGTTCACGCCTTGAAGATCTAGCGCCATTATTTGTATGGTGTGCCATATTAGATTTATACTGATCATGGAGCTTGCAGCACCTGTTAAAGCAAAAGGATCTAAATTATCACCAGAGGAGGTGGTTAGAGTTGGTGAAGGACTATGATATCACTGTTTTGTATCACCCGGGCAAGGCCAATGTGGTGGCTGATGCCTTGAGTCTTCGAGCAGAGAGTTTAGGGAGTTTGGCTTTTTTACCAGCATCGAAGAGGCCTATGGCGATGGATGTTCAGGCCTTAGGCACCCAGTTTGTGAGATTGGATTTTTCGGAGCCCAGTCAGGTTCTAGCTTGCGTGGTTTCTCGGTCTTCCTTATTTGATTGTATCGGGGAGTGTCTTATTTGTTGTCCTCAAGGACAAGGTTCAACACGGTGATGCCAAAAATGGTACTATTGGTGATGATGGGGTATTGAGGATGCGGGGTCAGATTTGCGCACACAATGTTGATGGGCTTCGGGAGTTGATTCTAGAAGAGGCCCATAATTCGTGGTATTCCATTCATCCGGGTGCCACGAAGATGTATCAGGATTTGAGATAGCACTATTGGTGGAGGCGGATGAAGAAATATATAGTTGGGTTTGTAGCTCGGTGCCTTAACTGTCAGTAGATGAAATATGAGCACCAGAGACCGGGTGGGTTGCTTCAGCAGATAGAGATTCCGGAGTAGAAGTGGGAGCGGATCACCATGGAATTTGTAGTTGGGTTCCCATATACTTTGAGGAAGTTCGACGCCATTTGGGTGATTGTGGATTGGCTGACCAAGTCCGCGTATTTCATTCCTGTGTGTACTACCTATTCTTCAGAGCGGTTAGTGGAGATTTATATCTAGGAGATTGTTCGTCTACATGGTATTCCAGTTTCTATTATTTCAGATAGAGGTACTCAGTTCACATCACGATTTTGGAGGTCCGTTCAGCATGAGTTAGGTACTCGGGTGGAGTTGAGTACATCATTTCACCCTCAGACGGACAGGCAGTTCGAGCGCACTATTTAGATTCTTGAGGATATGCTCCGTGCGTGTGTGATCGAGTTTGGAGGGTCTTGGGATCAGTTCTTGCCATTGGCGGAGTTTGCCTACAACAACAACTATCAGTCCAGCATTCAAATGGCACCGTACAAGGCTTTATATGGTAGGCGGTGTAGATCCCCAGTGGGTTGGTTTGAGCCGGGTGAGGCTAGATTATTGTATGCGGCAAAATCAGAGGGCCTAATTTCTTGCTATCAAGTCACTTCAGAAAAATATCTCGAGACCCTGAGGACGTGGAATTGCAACTGAGTCCCCTCCCTCGGGGCTTGTCGAGGCCCGACTCAAAGAAGACGAAGATCGAGGCTAGAGCAAAAAAGGGTATTCCCAAGGCACGCAGCTAAGTCTGACAGAGCCGGCCTACCCAGAACCTGTGTCGAGGTGTCACTTCTAGCCATTCCATCTCCATGCTTTTATAATTAATATATGTTGTACTATAACAGGATTTGCTTCCTATATAAAGGGAATACACACCACTTTGTAAGGGGTTGTTGTTGCTCCAACTATTCTACACATGATTAATAATATCTCTCTCTCTCTGTGTCTCTCCAACTCATTTGCTCAAGGCTACTCTTTCCATTTATTTCCTTCATACTTGTTCTTCATTTATTTTTCGATATTGGCCATAAAGAGCCTCCTTTAATTATATGTTAACTGTTATCCCATTTCCAACTATCTTCGATAGCTCGAGCTCGAGCCGGATATCGACCTCGAGGCCTTCCGTCGATTAGCCCGAAGCCCGAGCAACAAGCCCCTCGGTTTGATTACTGTGCCATGTTAGCTTGCATCTCATCATTAAACGTCATACTCCTAGCATCAACTGCTCTAACAACTGGCATAAAAATAGATCACATATTTTTAGAATCCCATTTACAAAATTAATTGTTGTTATCATTTTCACGGTAAATAGTTTAGCGTCCACCGTGGGGCTAAAAATAGTAGTGATTATTTTCTTGCTGGTTTCATGACAAAAATGCAAGTCATCTTGCACACTTTTTCTTGTCCAAAATCTTTTGATTTCAGGACAAAATGTCTGGCTCAGTAAATAGAGTCGAGAATGACAACCTCGAAAACCATGGGGAAAATGGTGTGGCTATTCCAGTTGCCGGCGCGCCACCGCAGAATCCCGATACTGCGCCCGAACTGATTTCAGCAAACACGGATTCACAGGATGCACAACAAGTCAATGAAACCTCACACACTGACATGAGCATACGACATAACGACAACAGGAAGCCCAAAAAACTCCAGCCCAGAAAGAATAGGAAGTTAGTCTTCATATTATTTTTGAAATTTTGCAGGCACAACAGTTGTCTATCACTCAGCTACAAAGTCATCCGAAGACCCCCAGCACAGCAGCGCTGGAAAGAGCTCCCCCAGCCAAACAGATACCCAAGAGATCGAGCAATAACGGATCGATAGCCGACCCGGCCATAGTAAAAATGCTTGATGATCTCACCAAAAGGATCGAATTGGGCAAGAAAATGATAGCAGCCAATGACCGGAAGGTCGAGACCTACAACTCTAGGGTCGACCAGATCCCGAGTGCACCCCCGATCCTCAAGGGCGTAGAGTCGAAGAAGTTCATACAAAGGCCATTCCCTGAGGAGGCGGCCCCAAAACCCATTCCAAAAAAGTTCAAAATGCCGGAACTCCCTAAGTACAACGGGACCACTGACCCTAATGAGCACGTTACAGCCTACACCTGTGCGGTAAAAGGCAACGATATAAAGGATGGCAAGATCGAGTCCGTTTTTTTGTAAAAATTCGGGGAAACACTCTCGAAGGGGGTCATGATGTGGTATCACAACATGGTTCCTAACTCCGTAGATTCATTCGCCATGCTAGCAGATTCCTTCGTAAAGACACATGTCGGTGCCATCAAAGTAGAGACGAGGAAATCCGACATTGTCAAAATCAAGCAAAGAGAGAACGAGATGCTGCGAGAATTCATGTCTTGCTTTTAGATGGAACGGATGGAGCTACTACCAGTCTCTAACGATTGGGAAGTGCAGGCCTTCACCTAAGGTCGGAATGAACAAAGCTCGGTGGCTTCAAAATAGCTGAAATAGAGCCTGATCTAGTATCCAGCTGTGACATGGTCAGATGTTCACAACCGGTACCAGTCGAACATCAGGGCCGAGGATGACCAGTTGGGAGCCCCTTCGGGCTCAGTATACCCAAGCAGGCTTCTGGCAAATGAACCAAAACCAAGCAAAGAAAGGTATCAGCCATACCTCGAAGATAGGAGAAATGCCTCGAGGTGCAACCTACCTTGCAATGATGAGAGAGTGGATCGAGGATAGGACCCTTGAGGGATCATCAACAGATCTAGGTTCGATAGAAACGTGGTGCTAACGAGTGTGCCCTATTTATCAGAATACAACTTCAGCGTCGATGTGTCAGGCATCGTGTTCGCCATCAGTAAAACTAGAGACGCCAAGTGGCCCAAACCTATACAGTTAGATCCTTCGCAAAGGAATTACAACTTAGTATGCGAGTTCAACAACACGTACAGCCACAGGACCGAGGATTGTCATCAGTTGCGAGAAGAGGAAGCTCGGCTACTTAACAAAGGACATCCCCGGGAATTCCTTAGCAATCGAGCAAACAATCAGTTCCGAGAAAGGGAGGCAACCAAGAAGAACGAGGAAAACGAGCCGCAACATGTCATTCACATGATCATGGGGGAGGGGGGGTCGATGCCCCACAGGAATGCGTAATGAGAAGAACAAAAATATCCATCACCAGAGAAAAGTGGACTCGGGGATATATCCCCGAGGATGCCCTCACGTTCAGCGAAGAAGACACCGAGACCCTGTCTCAACCCCACAATGACGCATTGGTAATCTCCTTCCTCATAAATTCTTTTCAAATAAAATGTGTACTCGTGGATCCAGGTAGCTCGGCTAACATTATCAGGTCGAGGGCAATAGAGCAGCTCGGATTTGTCAACCAAATTGTGCCCGCCACTCGAATGCTCAACAGATTTAACATGGAAAGCGAAACAACGAAAGGAGAAATCATCCTTCCAGTCACCGTGGCTGGCACGACTCAAGATGCCAAATTCCATGTCATCGAAGGATATATGAGGTATAACACCTTATTCAGGAGGCCGTGGATACACTGCATGAGAGCAGTGTCATCCACCCTTCACCAGATGATGAAATTCCCAATAAAGGACGGAATTAAAACCATCCACAGGGAACAACATTCAGCGAGGGAAATGTTTGCAATACACGATATGGTACCAATGTTCGTACCTCCTCCCCATAGTAAACCAAAGGGCGAATCAGGCCTCACCCCATATCGATCTTGGCAAAACGAAGTAAAAAACTTACCGCATCTTCACCTCGGGCAATTGAAACAAATTAGCCCTACGATTGTAGCGAATCAATCCGAGGTGTCACCAGCATATCTCACTTCGTGGTACGACCATCTCCCTTTATTGTTTCAAATTTTGGACTAATCCTTATGAAGGAACTCAATCGGAGCGGTCAGAACACTAACCCTGCCTGAAGACCTTAAGGTTCTAACCCGTTGCACTCTTTTCCATCAACCGAGTTTTTGTCTCGAAAGAAGGGTTTTACTGGCAAGGTTTTTAACGAGGCTACATCTGCGAGCTACCTAAGGGAAACTCAGCAAGTGCTCAAAATTTCTTATGCACACAACTTTCAGCTATGAGGGGCATTCCCCTCAGAAAGCCACCCGCTCCGGAAAGTCTTGCAATGCCAAATGGGGTTCCTGCAGGAAAGAAATTTATCGGGCCAAACGGTCAAAACGAACCGTGTCCATATAGAAAGGCCCCCATCGACGAATACATGTACTATTGTACCAAACAATCAAAGAATACCTTTTGTCAAAAACACCTTCGCAAGATGAGTAACAATCCCTCGGTTGGAAATGTCCCAAACATTCGGGGACTGACATCGGCAATTCAACACTCAGACGACCTCCGGGTCGAAACTCCAAAATCATAAAACCTTCGGGTTAGGCAACGCGAATATTGCCAAGCATCACTAACATCGAAGATACCTTAAGTACTTAGAGAGTGATGTCAAAAGTTTAAAAGAGATATGCACGACCTCAGGGTCGTAACTCTATGCTCATAAGGCCCCGACGAGGCAATTCCGAGCTCACGAGTAACAACCTTCGAGCCTAAGCAAACTCGATAACTCAGAGACTGTCGTCAATTGCCATTCACTGAAAAACACAAGGCCATAAGACCCCGAGTGAGAAGACTCGGTCTAGCCAGATATATTTTACATAGCAAACTGTAATACCTTAATGGCATGAAAAAACTGTAAGACCTCGACAGGCATGAAAAACTGTAAGACCTCAACATGCATGAAAATTTTGTAAGACCTTACTACAGGCATAAAACCCAATCCCGAAATTTAGGCTATGTGTCGCATTTGTAAGACTCCCGAAAAGGCATACCATGTAGACGCATAAATTATCACTCAGGGATCAAAAATGGCTCCGGCCAAACACATATGACTACGGTCAAAATGGCTGCACCAGCAAAATTAACGCAACTCGAGGACGCCCGACCGTCGCGAACCAAATCACAGGACATTACATCGAATATACTTCAAAAATAACCGGTTAAAACAGGCTACCCTCAACAGGCAAATGAGCTTCAACCACGTCAGCTCCAAATCACAAGGCTTTGAGCTACTCATACTACAAGCTAAACCTTCTGAGGTGCTCAAAAATCTCCACTAACGACTTGAATTCGAGGTTCTTCCTGAATCGATGACGGGTCAGGCAAAATTATTTCAAAAAGACCTTAACGAGAGGAAAATAAAGCCTACATATGCCTAAGGGCAAAAGCGTAACATCCATAGTCTACAGCAAAACGAGCCTCAGGGCCACACACTAAAAGGTCGTAAATGACCAAAAGCGTAAGAGGCACTGTCGCCAGCTAAAAATTTGAAAACTTGGGGATTAAAATGTGCTCGAGTTGTAACCCGATTCGGAGACCGGATCTAAAATAGTTAACTATACAAGCCTCTAGGCCACATACTTGAAAGGTCGCTTGGACCCGAGGCGTAAGCACCATCATCATCCGCCCATGTAGGCATAAACAACTTGAGGGTCAATTAAGCTCGAGTCGCAACCCGACTCGGAGACTGAACCCAAAATGGTTAAAATACAAATGACCTAGGGTAAGGCTTAAGAGCCATTGTTGTCCGCCCGTGCAAGCACAGGAGATTGAAGGTCAGGTAAGCTCGAGTCGCAACCCGACTCGGATACTAAACCTGAAATAGTTGGGCGAAGCATAAGAGCTCTAACACCAACTTGCCTTAAAAACCACACTTAACCGAGCATGAAAGAGCCTCCGAGCCTGCCTGATAAGCTCCGGAGCCGTACTACGAATCTAAGGGTTCCCGCCAAACTCCGAAACCAGCCCGCCTGGTCAAAAGAAATGCAGAAAGGGATACAAAAGAGATAAAGCTTCAAATTTTATTTTATTTACATACATAAAAGGTGCATTCTCCATCTACAAACATGTTTTGCGAGTGTCAAAATGGAAAAATCTATGCTTCGCTCCATAAGGCTACGGCCTACCCGTCCCATCTTCACTCTCCGCATTGTCGGCAAGAAGTGTCCAAGCATCACGATCGTTCGCCCTCGCTCGAGCCAAATCTTTCAGGAGAACGAAACCTTTAATGCCGATCTCTTTAATTACCTCACTTCGGGATCTACAACGAACATATTCCTTGATCCAATTTTCACGATCGAGGGCCCGCTTCAACTCGGCTTGGGCATTAGTAGCGTCCTTCAAATGAATCGCCATCTCCTGATCAGCCTTAGTTTGACTCAGTGCTGCTTCAGCCCGAGCATCGATTATTTCAGCCGTAACCTTTGAGAGATCAGACTCAAGCTTCGCGATGCCAAGTGGAGTTGAGCCTCGAAGGTGGGAACTTTAGCCAAGGCACCTTTCTCCTCTGAAGATTGAACCTGCACCTGAGCTCTTAGATCACCGCAATCATTCCTAACTCGGTCGGCTTTACCCCTAAAGTACTCCAGAGCCTCTGTCTTTTTTGCAACTGATATAGTCAAAAAGATTAACCTTAAGGGTTAAAAAAGCGAAATGCAAACTACAAGAGGTTACCTGCTCCATCAAATAGCTCTCGTAATTCGAGCTCCAGTACGCCTCATATCGTCGGTGCATCAACTCTACCTCCTTCTCCTTGCAGAGAATCCTAAGGGACCTATCCTCATCCAGGGCTTTCCAAAGCCTAGCCCCATGACGAAGCAGCTCAGAACTGAGCCTATCAAAGGCCTACAGAAGAAAAACTTGATAAGGAAGGGAAGACACAAACTACAAAAGGACTATGCCAAAACTCACCGCGAAGTGAAGCCGGTGGACTTCCTCGAAGGCCTAGCACAGTCATGTTGGTCCCTCCCCCTCGACCTTGGAAGAACCAAGCTCGGTCAAATCATGATCACTCGGAGGAACCACCGCTCCGGAACTGAAGACTTTAGGAACAATAGGATACAGGTCCTTTTAGCCCCGCTAAAAGATCCATCGCACTGCAAGTGCAAATCCCGTTTATCGCCATTGTCCCTTGGCTCGGAGGCCGACGACTCCTCCCCCTCTCCAGAGGAACACAACCTCGCCCAAGGGTACCGTCCGATACCTACGACAGCAAAGCCAGTTCAAAGGAAAGAGGAAAATGTCATCTCAAGTATACGAAGACAAAGGTAAAAGCAGCGTACGCATCTACCTTGGTATTTTGCTTCAGATCTGCCTCGGGACACAGCTCGCCACCTACGCTTGTTGCAAGACGAATGGGTCACCAACCTCTGAACCCAGTCGGGAAAATTGGGAACTTCGCTCGGCGTCCATGAAGTTGCTGCAGAAAAGGAGGAAACACAATTACTAAACTGGTTTTCGCTATAAGCAAATCTAAAAAAGCTTGAGACACTTCACTCACGCGCATAATTCCATACCTGGGGAAATGGCATAAGCTCTATAGGGATAATGTAAGTTGTCCGAACCAGGACGAATCGATTTGCCTACTCTTGATCCCTATCTTCCTCATTATTAACAACAAAGGGCGTGGACGAACGACACTGCAGGTTAGCAGGCCTCGATGATGAAAGGGTCAGTACAACCTGACGAGGTAACTAAGTGTGAATTCAAGCCCAACCTTCTCCGCAAAAATCTCATTATCAGCACTACTCACCAAAACGATGAGTGTATCTATGCCAAAGTAACCCGATACTTTAGGAAAAAATCAAGCACGACCATATCAAGGGGGCCTAGTGCGAAATGGTATCCGTACACGTTCAGGAATCCATCAGCAAGGTACGTAATACTCTCATTTGGGGAAATCGCCTGCAACGCTACCCCTTCTCCCCATCTGAAGTATCTCCTCACCATCTCCAGATATTCCTCTCTTATCGAAGATATAATCTTTAGAGTAAACTCTCGTGGATCCTGAGCATTAGGAGTGGAACTCTTCCCTCCTTTCCGGGCCGACCCTGAAGTAGTAGTCATGGCTATGGTAGAATTGGCAAACTGAAGCAGGGACCTACACCAAAAATTTTGCGCTTAAGGTAACGAAGGACTCGATGCCAAGGTAGAAGGATAGCTATCTAAAATAATGGGACTTCCAAAGAAGCAATAGCTACCCCACATATATGTGGGAAACAGCAACGATTCGCCTGTGCAGGATAAGCCCCGGGAGGCCAACGGCCTTGGTAAAGATCCCGGGGTAGTACCCGACCCCAGAGACCTCTATCGACAAGATGTTAGGCTTCAAAGAGCCAACAACATGATCTCCAGTCCTGAGGTGGTACCCGATCCCGAGGGCCTCCATAAAAAAGAAGTCAGGCTTCAGAAAGCCTTTAGCGCCATCATAGAGCTCGAGGCGGTACCTGATCTTGTGGTTTTCCTATCAAAAAAGAAAAGAAGCACTTCGAGCTCCACCCATGAGGGCTCAAGGCATCGCCTGATTATAGGCAACCCCTCAATGGAAGTCTATCCACTACGCCTTAAAAGACTATCTACATCAAGTTCAAAGTAAACCCCCAGGTACCCAAAGCTGACCTTCACTTAGGATACCTCTCTCAAAAACTTCAAAACTCGGCGTACTATGTCCATATAACTCGAAGGGCCCGACGTCCCGAAACCATCAAACCAATTCAGGCTTGGTCCGAGGTACGACAATAGGCTCGGAAAAGAGCCATGTCAATCGGTAGAAGATCAGAATGAATGCTTGCACTCAAGCTAGATATCAACAGTCAACAACAAAGGAAAACATTCAAAAGCCTCGGAGCGCCCAAGATATACAATAATAGGGTAAGTATCAAAGACAGCATCCAAGAAGGTATCTCTATATTCATGAATATTCGTGTACAACGGCCCTCGAGAGGTCCTCTAATATGATTACAAAGGACTATAAGAATCTCTACAAAAAACGAAGAAGTAGAACGATGTACATTTGATGAAAACCTAAGAGCCTAGTCCATCCTCAAAGGTTTACCTCGGCGGCAGCATCTCCGGATGTCATCTTCCCTGGGCGCATGACCTCAAAAAAAATATCTTCCAAAAGCGCCCTCTCCTTAGAAGCTCTGCCCCGGCCTTCCAGACTGATATCCCCAAAGGATAGGATGAGAGCAGGGATGGATAAAAAATGCCATAGCCTACCAAAGGTCGAGGACCCTCTCTGGCCAAGAGAACCTCAGAGAGGCAATGGACCTGGCAAGCGCCGACCTCGCTCGCACAGCTACTTTGATTCCACTTCTTGGGACAGTGAACCATGCAGGTTGCCAGCCCGAGGGAAAGCGCCACGTCGAGCTGGGGTATGAAGGTGTGCAGTGGTGTATAATCTGAGCCCCTTTTTGAGCAGCGGTATATAATTCGAAGAACTTTTTACGAGCAAGGAAAGTTGACCCCCGCATGTCATCATCTTGAGCAAACCTGGACAACGACAACAGATATAAAAGCAACCACAGCAGCGATAGAATGACATAATTATGTTCGATAAAGGGAAACTCAGGCAAGAGGCCACAACATAGCCTATGGAAGCTCTGCCATACGGCCTTGAGGTGGCAAACTCCAAACATGATGACCAATTATAGATGAAGATGGCAAGTAGAAAAGGGCAAACGAGTGGATGAAGACACTTGGATAGAAAAATCATGCCAAAATACCCCTATTTATATGAGGTAACGATGCGGTCATCGAGGCCTTTGAAAGGCTGACCGGCGGACGCAATTACTGTGTTCTTGAAGAACCAAATTGATGGTGGTACTTTAACCTTGGATAACGGGAATCGACAGTGCATTGAATGATGTCAAAAAAACAAGTCCATTGACATCCCAGTTATCGCAACAACTTGCGCCATAGGTTTCACCATCGGTAGGACGTCTCCACGAGAAGCTTAAGGAGTCAGGTGTTAGAATCATTTCACATTGCTTCATTCTGCGAAACGCGAAGACTATCTGTATGCGGCAAAATTACAGGGCCTAATTTCTTGCTCTCAAGTCACTTCAGAAGAATATCTCGAGACCCCCGAGGACGTGGAGTTGCAACCGAGTCCCCTCCCTCAGGTCTTGTCGAGGCCCGACTCAAAGAAGACGAAAATCGAGGATACAGAAAAAGGGGAATTCCTAAGGCACGCGGCTAAGTCTGACAGAGACGGCCTACACAGAGCCTGTGTCGAGGCATCACGTCTAGCCATCCCATCTCCATGCTTTTATAATTAATGTATGTTGTACTATAATCAGATTCCCCTCCTATATAAAGGGAATCCACACCACTTTGTAAGGGGCTGCTGTTGATCCAACTATTCTATACAAGATTAATAATATCTCTCTCTGTCTCTCTTTTCTCTCTAACTCATTTGCTCGAGGTTACTCTTTCGATTTATTGCCTTCATAATTGTTCTTCATTTATTGTTCGACATTGTCCATAAAGAGCCTCCTTTAATTATATCTTAACTGTTATCCCATTTCCAGCTATTCTCGATATCTCAAGCTTGAGTCGGATATCGACCTCGAGGCCTTCCGTTGATCAACCCGAAGCCCGGGCAGCAAGCCCCTCAGTATTTCATGTTTTGATGCTCCGGAGGTATCATGGTGATCCGTCGCACGTGCTGGATTTCAGTTCAGTCCAGTTGGAGAAGGATCTATCTTATGTTGAGGAGCCAGTGGCAATATTGGACAGGCAAGTTAGAAAGCTGAGGTCAAGATCATTGCATTAGTAAAGGTTCACTGGCGGGGTTAGCCGGTCGAGGAGGCGACATGGGAGACCAAGCAGGATATGCACAACCGTTACCCTCATCTTTTCACTACTTCAGGTATGTCTCTATGCTCGTTCGAGGATGAACAAATGTTTAAGTGGAGGAGGATGTGACGACCCGGTCGGTCATTTTAAGAATTTACGCCCTAATCCCCTATTAACTGCTTTACCCGTGTTTATTACTGCTATTTTGAATTGCCGGGATGTTCGATTTTGAGTTTCAAAGAGTTTTGCGACACTTAGTCCCTAAATGAGAGCTTAAGTGTTGGAAATTTGAGTGTGGTCGGAACAGTGTGAAGATGGCCTCAGAATGGAATTCTGATGGTTCCGTTAGCTCCATTGGGTGATTTCGGATTTAGGCTTGAAATGCCGAAAGTTGAATTTTTGAATTTTTCGGTTTGATGGTGAGATTTTGATTCGAGGGTCAGAATGAAATTCTGGAAGTTGTAGTATCTCCGTAGTGTTGAATGTGACGTGTGTGCAAATTTCAGGTCATTCAGACGAGGTTTGATAGACTTTTTAATCGAAAGCGTAATTTGAGAGTTTTTGAAGTTCTTAGGCTTGAATCCGATGCTAAATTTGTGTTTTGATGTTTTTTTGAGAGTTCCGAAGGTTAAAACATGTTTGAATGATGTTTTGGGATTGGTTGGCATGTTTGGTTGAGGTCCCGGGGGCCTCGGGTGAGTTTTGGGTGGTTAAACGGATCATTTCATGATGGAAAAAGTTGCAGATTTTGCTTAAGGACTGTTGCAGACGTTTTGTTCTTCGCGATCGCGTACAAGGGGCTGCGATTGTGTATGCTTATTTGGAAGGGGCAGATTTGTTCTACGCGATCGCATGAGTCAGGATGCGATCGCGTGGGTCTGTGTGGTATAACTTCGCGATCGCGTGGTCATTGTTGCGATCGCGTAAGTCTGAGTGTTATAGCATTGCAATCGTGCAGAGCGTGTCGCGATCGTGTAAGCGAAGTTGAGGGCAGTCCATTTTTGTCCTTCGCGATCATCAGTCTAGTTCAGCGATCGCGATGAAGGAAATACCTGTGCATTATTACACATTTCAAAAATGAGGGTTTGGTTATTTGTATCAAAACTTAAGAATGGGAGCTCGGATTTGATCGAGATTTTGAGGGATTTTCAGAGATATTGATTGGGTAATGATTCTTAACTCCTTTTTGCTTGTAACTCATTAATCTAAACATGAATTCATCATTTAATTTTGGAATTCGGATGAAAATTGGAAGAAAGTTCTTAGACCTAGAATTCGAATTTTGATTGGGAATTTGACCTTGGATTTTGATAATTTTGGTGTGCATGAACTCGTGAGAGTTTGAGGATTTTGAAAATATAAATTTTACCCGATTCCAAGATATGGGCTCAAGGGGCATTTTTGTCATTTTACCTAATTTTGCGTATTAGCTTAGAATTTCTTTGTAGAATCAGTTACTTGAAGTGTTATTAACATTATGAAATTGAATTGAATAAATTTGGGTCATTTGGAGTCGAGTACTCGTGGCAAGAACGTGGTCTCGGGTTGATTTTGAGCCGGTTCGAGGTAAGTGGCTTTGCCTAACCTTGTTTGGGGGACCTTCCCCTTAGGATTTGGTATATTTGATTATTGAAATGCCTTGTATGTGAGGTTGCGAGTGCGTACTTGAGCTAATTGTTGAAAAATACGGTTTTCTTTAAGTAATTTCAATTGTGTTCCTTTTTCCTATTTTGTACTACTTGCAACTTAAGCATGTTGTTAGCTTAGAAAAGCATGTTTAATTGACTTAATTGCTTACTTGGTTAAAATGCCTTAATTGCATTATATGAAGCATTTTAGGTTAGAATTACCTTTTTACTTGGTACGAAATAGATTTGAATTGAGTATTCCTTGTGTTATTGCTGCGTGTTTTACTTTGGGACTATGGGACGGCATCTCGGGACATCCCCTGCACGTTTTTATGATTGAGCTGAGGTGTGGGATACCGATAGATCCCTAGCACGAATATTGAGGATACCAAGAGATCCTCGGGATACCAATAGATCCCTAGCATGAATATTGAGGATACCAAGAGATCCTCCGATACCGAGAGATCCCTAGCACGTATATTGAGGATACCAAGAGATCCTCGGGATACCAAGAGATCCCTGGCACATATTGAGAATACCTAGAGATCCTTGCGATACCAAGAGATCCCTGGCATATATTGAGGGTATTAAGAGATCCTCGGAGTACTGAGAGATCCTCGGTTATTATCCTTGTGAAAAGTTGTATTTCCTTGTGTTTGGTTTTGCCTCTGTTTCAGTTATTGAGTTCCTTATTTTTCCTGTGTTGAATTCTTATTTTTAGCTTTCAACTTTACTTCTTAACTTATTCTTTCATACCTTATATTTTTATTTTATCTCAGTATGGCCCTGACCTTCCTCGTCACTACCCCACCAAGTTAGGCTTCGCACTTACTAAGTACCGTTGTGCTGTACTCATGCCCTTTCAGCGCATGTTTTTCATGTGCAGATCCAGGTACTTCGACTCAATCCCATTACCCTTGAGGCGAGGCGACTGCTCCAGAAACTTCCAGGTATATCTATAACGTCCGCAGACCGAGGAGTCCCTTTCCATTCTATCTTGTAGTGATAGCCCTTTTATCTTTTCTATTGATGTAGACATTCCGGAGTTGGAGCATTTTTATTATATTCGTAGCTTGTAATTCATGGGTTTCCGGGTTTTGGGAATATGTATTAGTTTTGAGAGTTAACGTTGTGTATACCGAGCGACACTTTTAAACGTTATTTTATTACACTATTTCTATTTTAAATTATTTTCTTCCGCAAATTGGTTGGTTTTTCCGCATTTAGGCTTACTTACTCGTAGAGACTAGGTGTCATCACGATGGTTCACGGAGGGCGAACTGGGGTCGTGACAACAAACAAATCAAAAGATCATGCAAGATAAAGTTAGTGAACCCCAATGTGGGGACTTTAGTCTTGCAGATATGACATTGTAATAATTGAGGTATATTCAAATAAGAGTTGGGAAAGTTAAAGGTACCGTATGTGTTACAGAAATAAAGGAGAGTTCCACTGGGAAAACAGTCAAAACTTCAGGTCAGAAGTAACTATACGAGAAGATTAGTGTGGAGGTAAGTAAACAAAGATAATTACAAGTGAGCACAAATATCAAAAATTCTATCGGGAATACGATATAATAAGCTTGCAACTTTACAAGAGTCACAGGGTCCTCCCTAAGTACTACAATGAAAGACTAGCTGAGGAAGTAAGGAAAAAGGCTTCAACTTAAGCTTAGTGACCCAAAGAGGGAATGGTCCTATGATAACAGTCTCACAACAACATTGTACACACTCCATGAGAAAGTGGCACCTATCGTGGCTACTAAACAGGAAGAAGAATCAAAAGTAATATCCAAGATATGAAGTTGCACTAAAACTCCGGCACGTGCGGGAACAAAGATAAGCTAAGTATGCACGCAACAAGTGGCAAAAAGACCAGGAAAAATAATTGCTTACATTTAAAAAAAGCTGAGAAGTGATGAAAAGAGTTATTCGATTAATGACCCAGAGTACGTTATGAATGCATTTAAGGGTTTAGAGTTTTATATATGCAGCATATATGTTGACAATCATACAGACGCAGAAGACTCAGGTATAGGTTAAATGAAAGAATTGAGCCCAGGGCATAGACAAAGTATTGAATTGTTAAAAGATTGAATCATGGATATTCTATAGCGTCTATGAAGGGATAAAGTAATAACTAATACCATGAGCCATAGATCGGAAGATAGCTTAATCCTACATAAAGGTTGATCAGAGGAAAGAGTAAACTAAAGGATTACATCAACTAAGTAAATCAAGAGTTGATTATTGGACCCAGGAAATTATGGACATCATGATTGAGAACATTGCAGAATTAGTCTTAATATCAAAGGTGAAAGAGCGATAGTAGAGTAGCCATATTTTATAACGGTTCTACGATAAAACCAATTAGATAAGTACAAGTCATTGTGAAGCTCTCACCAAATCATGTAAAGAGGTACAAGTATTATAATAGAAGTTCAAGTTGTGGATGTAAATTATACCTATGTAGAAGGGAGGTCACGAAAGAGATAGAAGGTGTGTTGCGAGACTTTAAGGTAAGTAAGGTAAAGGTGAAAAATGTACGAGATACTCAAATGCAAAAGGTTGTGAATAGTACATACTTCGGATAAAAGGCTAGAAGCGCGGGGATTCAATATCCAAGAATGATAGCAGCATTGTCAGTAGAATATCTTCTATCCTATAGTTTCTAGGTACCGAGAGATCTGGCCACGAGAGTAAAGAAGAGTTAGAGACGATGTGATGTCTTGCTTAATATTCCAAAATCACATAAGGAAATATGTGGTGTAAGCAAGTTGAAGGAAGGTTGTGAATAGTATAAATGAATATGTGTAGGTCGCAAGCTAAAGTATGGTAAAGCAACAAGGTTTTAGGAAGACAGGAGTAAGGATAAGAAAGGGCGAGTGAGAAGGTGATGAGAATGTATAAAGTCCTTAGGATTAAGCCCATAAAAACACGAAGAGCTGATGGTTTCCCTAAGTTATACAAAGCTCAGTATAGCCTGAATGAACTCAAAAGAGTCTAAGACTAATGGTATTTAGAAGAGATTGAATGCTGCCCTGATAGTACAATAAGGGTGTAATTGTGATATATAAAAGATGACGTTTGGGCCTTCGACTGAGTAATGATTTTAAGAGGATTTCATGAACTGTACTAGATTAGAATACCCATGTGAGGTGAATCATATTGGGATGCTATGAAATACGGTTATGGAAGTATAGTATCGCCCTCAGGTGGATCAAGAAAATCACTTCAAATGTTCCTCGATGCAACGTGAACCCTAGTGATCACGTAAGAGGTGTCAAGTTATCAGCGGTAGATTGTAGATCAACATTGAGGTGAATCAATAATAGATAGATAAAAGTTACAAAGTATGAGATGAGATTGGGCCATCGGTCTTAAGATGAACAGTAATGAAAAAGCATTAAAGGACTTAGATTTATACATATAGGATAAGCGGGAGAGTAACCTGGCATTTGGTAGCAGACCTCAGTAACGATAAATCAAAATAAGAGTTATGGTAGTAAATCTTACGCATGGATAAACGGATCTATGAAATAAGGTATAACAATATTCATAAGTTCAACAAAGTATCGAGCGAAGAAATTCAGTACACCTATAGATGCCTAGAGGGACATCTTGCCAAGTGTTGTATATGTTCCAAAAGTGAGGCCTAGAGATAGGCTAAAAGCTGGAGGAAAAAGGAGAGAAGAGTCGTATAGGCGCACTCACAAGGTCAGAGTCGTACATGATACATCATAGAAGGTAGCAATAATTATGAGATTGGAAGGATTCCGACCACAAATCGTGGTGTGAGAAAGAGGCCAAAGAGGCAATGCCCTGGCCTTTGGAATTATTCACAGAATAGTTGCCTAGATGGCAAGGAGTGTGATGACCCGACTGGTCATTTTGAGTATCTGAACTTTGCTCGGTATTTGAGGGCTCGAGTATCTACACATGATGTATTATGAATTACTTAAATTGTCGGTATGGGTTTTTGAGTTATCCGAAATCGATTTGGAAGAATGAACTACGAGAGTTGTGTACTAAGTTAGAAGAGTTGACTAAGTTTGACTTTTTAGCACTTGAACTCGAAATGGAGTTTCATCAGTTCCTTTAGCTTTGTTGGATGATTTTGGACTTAGGAGCGCAACCGGATTTTGATTTGGAAGTTCGTAGTTGAATTTGGCTCGAAATGGCAAAATTTGGATTTTTGGGAAGTTTGACCGGGAGTGAACTTTTTGATATCGGGGTTAGATTTATATTTCGGAAGCTTGAATAGGTTTGTAATGTCAAATGTGACTTGTGTGCGAAATTTGAGGTCCATCGGAGGTGATTTGGTAGGTTTCAGCATCAGTTGTGGAAGTTGAAGTTTCAAAGTTTATTGATTTCGACTTGAGGTGAGATTCATCATTTTGAGGTTGTCATGCATGATTTGAAGCTTCGAGTAGGTTCGTCTTGTCATATGGATATTATTTGCAAAATTTGACGCCATTCAGAGTTGATTTGATACGGTTCAGACGCTCGGTTGTGATTCTGGAAGTTTAGTTTGATTTTCATCGTTTTGGTTCCCGATTCGTGGTTTTAGAAGTTATTTTGTTGATTTGAGCGTGTGAGCGAGTTTGTGTTGTGTTTTAAGACTTATATCAATATTTGGTTTGAAGCTCCGAGGGCTCGGGTGAGTTTCGGATCGGTTTCGAAATGATTTTTCATAATTTTTGCTTTCTGGTTCTGGTATCTTCGCATTTGCGATGTTCTGGTCGCAAATGCGGCCATCGCATTTGCGAAGAAAACCTCACATTTGCGAAGCCTGGGCGACTGGGAAACCTTTTGCATTTGCAATGAACCAGCCGCATTTGTGAAGGCTAGTCTTAGCATTTCCAAATTCTTATTCTCAAAAGCGACTTCAGCAGAAATCATTCAGGTTTTTGCGAACCCCTTTGTCGCAAATTCGACATCTGCAACCTGTTAAGTGCTGAGAATTCTGAGTTTTTGCTTTATTTTTCATATTTTTGAACCCTAGCTTCGAGGTGAGGCGATTTTGAGAGGGGATTTTCATGCCAAATCAGTGGGTAAGTATGTTTAATCAATTTCCAACTATGTTTTATGATTTTTACAAGATTTCACATCAAATTCATGGGAAATCTATGGAAAATTTGGGAATTTTGTCAAAGTTTTGAAAAATAAAAAATTTGAGATTTAAGAGTTGAATAAGACTCAGACTAGAAAACAAAACACATATTTGGACTCATGAGGTTATGGGTATTCAAGACCTACCCTTGGACCCGGGTTTTGACCGGGCGAACCCGGGGTTTGACTTTTTCGAATCTGAATGAAAACCATAGCTTTATTAATCAGAATTGTTTTCTCTTGCATTGTTTGGTGTATTCAATCCGTCATTGGCTAGATTGAGTCGAGCGGAGGCAAATTTGTAGAGGAAAAGGCTAAGTTGGGTGTTGAGTTAGCCGAATCGAGGTAAGTATTTTGCCTAGCTTTGTTGAGGAAATTTTAACTCCTATTTGTCATTGTTTGCTACATGCAGGGGTGATACACATATGAGGTGACGAGCATATATGTATGTGCTAGAGTTAATCATGCTCGGAGGGTGGATTATGTTATAAATGTGTGAGTAGAATTTTGTGACATTCTGCTTAATGCCTTACTTGGCTCTTAGATACTAAAGACATAATATTAAATGATAGATATCAAGACTTAGTTGTTATAACTTGACCAAACTTGATGGAAATTGTAAGAATACATTGAGGTGTCTAATTTGGTCATCTCTATGCGAAATCATTACTACATTACTACAACTGATATTCTTGAGATTCTAGACTCTATACTTGTGTTGTGGATCTTTTATGAGATTCGCGGAAGTATTTGAATAATACGGTTCTTGAGGGTTGTTGAACCATTGTTAACATGGAACTTTGTAATTGGGAATTTTTTGGAATATCCGTTAAACACTCTCCTTGATGTCAGTTATGCTTCCTGCCTTGTTTGTTACTGTTATATATGCTTGGTAAGGAAGAGTGTAAAGAAATAAGGGTGATGTTGTGCCATTGTTATGCGTTATTATGTGAGGGAGAGTGTAAAATATGAAGCGTGATGTCGTGCCATATTATTGAGAGTAAAAGCATGAAGGGTGATGTCGTGCCATATTATTGAGAGTAAAAATCATGAAAGGTGATGTTGTGACATATTATTGATAGTAAAAGCATGAAGGGTGATGTCGTGCCATGTTATTGAGAGTAAAAACACGAAGGGTGATGGTGCGCCATTTCATTTATATTATCATGCTTGTATGTTATTGTGAAGTCATGGCACAAAGGGTGTTTCCGTGCAGGTGAGGACGAGGGACATGCATTATGATGCGATATATATATTTCCCCTATAAATGTTTGTACCCTTACCTTGAGATGTTATTGTTGTATTTACATATTTTGTGTGACTTGTTGTTATTGTCCTGTACTTGACCTTTATTTCAATTGTTGTTGCACTGTCTATGTCTTTTACTCATTTTGAATTATGCGCACATGTTTGAATTCTAGCTTTGTGAATCTCTTCATTAACTCCTACACATGATACAAGTATGGCAGTATCTTGGTGTTCTTCGTAGCCCATTCTCCTTGAACCTGGTGTACCAGGAGATTCGAATCACCAATTACCAGCACCTCTGATATATTCGTATCGATGGCCAGATTGAGCCCCATTATGCAAGCTTCGTATTCTGCCATGTTTTTGGTGCATAGAAACCAAAGCTTTGCGGATACAGGGTAATGATGACATGTTTCTGATACCAAAACTGCTCCAATGACTACTCCTTTGAAGTTTGCAACTCCATCGAAGAACATTCTCCAACCGTCGGAAGCTTCAGCAATGTCCTGTCCTACGAATGACACCTCTTCATAGGGGAAATACGTTTTCATGGGTTCGTATTCTCCTGCCACAGGAGTTTTAGCAAGATGGTCTGCCAATGCTCATCTTTTGACCGCCTTCTAAGTTACATAGATGATATCGAACTCACTCAACAGTATTTGCCACTTGGCTAACTTCCCGGTTGGTATGGGCTTCTAAAAGATGTACTTCAAAGATCCATCCTGGATATGAGGTATGTGGTGTAGGCACAGAAGTAATGCCTCAATTTCTGGGCTGTCCAGGTCAAAGCACAACAAATGTGTTCTAGCAGAGAATATCGTGCTTCATAAGGTGTGAACTTTTTACTCAAGTAGTATATGGCTACTCCTTTATCCCTATCTTGTCATGTTGTCACAAAACACATCCGAAAGCTCCATCTAATACGGATAGATAGAGTAGTAAAGGTCTCCCCGATTCTGGCGGGACTAGGACTGGTAGTGTGGATAGGTACTCCTTAATTTTGTCAAAAGCCTTCTGACATTCTTCGGTCCAACTCATCTCAACATCTTTCCTCAACATTTTGAAAGTGAGTTCATATATAACTGTAGACTATGCTATGAAGCGACTGATGTAGTTAAGGCATCCTAGGAAGCTCATCACGTCCTTTGTGCTCTTTGGTGATGGTAACTCTTGGATAGCCTTAACGTTGGATGGTTCCAACTCAATTCCTTGGCGGCTGACAATGAATCCCAATAGCTTTCCTGTGGGAACCCCGAATGCACATTTTGCGTGGTTCAATTTTAGATTGTACCTCCTTAGCCTGTCAAAGAACCTTCTCAAATCCGCTATGTGATCTGTGGCCCTCTTGGACTTGATGATGACGTCGTCAACATATACCTCTATTTTCTTGTGTATCATATCATGGAAGATGGTTGTCATGGATCTCATTTAAGTAGCCCCAGCATTCTTTAGACCGAATGGCATCATCTTGTAGCAGTACACTCCCTACGGTATAATGAAAGCTATTTTCTCTACATCTTTTTTGTCCATCCAGATCTGATGATAACCCATGAAGCAATCTACAAAGTATTGGAGTTCATTCTTGGCGCAATTGACGATCACGATGTGTATAGTTGGAAGTGGAAAATCATCCTTGGGACTTGCTCTGTTTAAATCTCAATAGTCAACACACACCCTGACTTTCCCATCTTTCTTCGGAACTGGTACAATGTTGGCTAGCCAAGTTGGGTACTCAACTAACCTGAGGACCTTAGCTTTGATTTGCTTAGTGACTTCCTCCTTGATTTTCAGGCTCATATCTGGTTTGAACTTTCTGAGTTTTTGCTTTACTAGCGGACATATTGGATTGGTAGGCAACTTGTGAGCTACTATGGATGTGCTCAGACCGGTCATGTCATCATATGACCATGCAAAGATATCGTCATATTCCTTCATGAAACGAATGTACTCTTCCTTCTATAGCAGTGATAAGTGAATACTTACACGAGTTTCCTTGATGGTTTTGACGTCTCCCAAATTTAATGCTTCGGTCTCGTCCAGGTTGGACTTAGGTTTATTCTCAAAGTTCTCAACCTCCCTAACAATTTCCTCCAGTATTTCATTCTCTTCTTCTGAGTCACTATCCTTATGTTGCATTGTCTCATTATATATCATAGTCATCGGTTCATCAGGAAAAGCAATAATAACGTTATAGAAAGAAAATATGAAATATAATAATGAATAATAAATAGCAATGCATTGATTAAAATTTGAAAATATCCAAAACAAGTACGGCTCGATGAATCGAGCAATTATTTTAAAACAAAATACGTCTTTAAAACAAAATTACTAAAAACATCTTAAATGCCTAGCATGGCTATAGAAATAAATTACGCTAAATGCCAAGCTACCTAAGGACTTGGTGGTCCTAGGATATTGTGGCAGTCTAATTCCTGAGAAAAGCTCCCTTATTGACAGTCTGAATGGTGAGGCCTTCTTCCTCCTCTTCCTCCTCAATTATCACATTGCAATCCATATCCTCGTCCTCTAGGAACAAATTTCTCAGCCCAGCTAAAGCTTCTTCCTCTGCAGTTCCCTATATTGTATAAGCCTGGTGAAAAGTCTAACCCAGATGTGGCACTGGTTTCTCAAGAGGGTAATAAGGACTATGCCACGGTGGCAACTAATCATTGTAAACTGCCAGGTGTATGGGTATCCCAACCTGAAAGTTATGTTGTGACATTTCAACTGTATCGGCTTGGTAATGCCCTAGAGTTTCTTCCCAAGCCCTTTGCCAACTTCATACCCAAACCATGCTAGTATACTTTTTATTTTATTAGTCCACCATTTATCTTTCTCAACTGCATTGACATGTTCAATATGGTGATAAGTTTCCCCTCCTAGCCTTCTTCTATTCTCGATAACCGCGATATTTTGACTGGTGTAAATGGGGTTACTCCCATCTCCGTGAATAATAACCTCCTGATGATTCCATTAGAACTTCGCGGCCTGGTGTAGTATGGAAGCCACAACCCTATCGGCGTGTATACAAGGTCTACCCAACAAAAGATTGAATATAGCTGATATCTCAAGCACTTGGAATTCAACATCGAACCAAGTTGGTCCTATCTGCAGAAAATGGTTAATCTCCCCGATCGTGGAACTTTAAGACCCATCAAAGGCTTTCACGTTCATACTTCCCACCCGTATCTCGTGGAAATCTTTAACCAATCTTTTTAGAGTAGTCAATGGACAAATGTTGAGGCTTGAACCCCTATCTATTAAGACCCTAGCAATGAATTTATCTTCAAACTGTACCGTGATATGCAGTGCCCGGTTATGACTTAACCCTTCAGGCGGTAATTCATCCTCGTGGAAGGTGATCTTATGACTTTGCAGCACTTGCCCTACCATGTTGGACATTTCTCCGCAAGTGATATTGTTGGGCACATAAGCTTCATTTAACACCTTCATCAAAGCATTCTTATGCGCCTCTAAATTTTGCAATAGTGACCGGATGGATATCTGGGTGGGGGTATTGTTTAAATGATCGATAACGGAGTATTCCCTCGCCTGTAATTTGCTTCAAAGATCATCCGGTCATGTTTCAATGAGAGGTTGCTTGGTAGCAGCCTCCTTACTCGATCCTCCTAAATGTTCAGGTGTATAGATCCTTCCCGTTCTGGTCATTCCTTGTGCAGCATCATATTCTTCCATCTTTGCTTTTCCCTTTCGCCTAGCTTCAGCAACATAATCCCAAGGTATGGCGTTGGAGTTAAAAGTAGGTGTGGTTAATACTGTCACTGTGAAAGGTGTGGCCACTTCTCCTCAAATGGAACATGTTTGGCTGAGGTGGTGTTACTTCTATCTCATTTGGAACCGATGCGGTTACCTCAACCTCAACTGATGTTGTATCTGTACCACAATAGGAGTGAGTGTGACTTTAGGTTTAAAGTCATTGCATTCTCGAATAAGCCCGATTGACCTCTCAGGATCCCATTATTTATCTTTCTCTATCACATGGACTCCATCACCCCGATGATCTGGGAGAGGATTGTTGCGGACGTTGGGCGTAGCTTCCTTTGCATGTATTACCTTGTTATCAATTAATTTCTGGATCTTATCTTTCAATGTTTAGCACTCGTTAATGGTGTGCCCCTTCATACCGAAATGATATGCACAAGTTTTTTTTGGTTTAACCTATTTAGATAAGTTCTCTATTGCCATAGCAAGAATAGGGGTGACATAACCAGTGGCCTTCAATCTTTTGTACAGCTGGTCGATGGGTTTAGCAATAGCGGTGTATTGTTTGGGTGGTTTGTGGTCAAAGTTAGGTTGGGGTTTCTGGTAATTTGGACGAGTTAAGGGTGAATGATAGCAGGCTGGATGTGTGTTATAAGTGTGATAGGCGGTGGTGGGTTGAGAATATCTGGGAGATGAGGGTTGGTATTTGGGTGGAGGTGTTTGTTATGTGAGCGGAGATTTTAGGCCTTGAGCCACCATTCCTGCCCCCACTTCTTTCTACTTTGATATGCCACCTAATTGTAATGCTTTGTTCGTGGCCTGCAGTGCCTCAAAATTTATCACCATCCCGCTTTTGATACCCACTTCAATCCTGTCTCCGAGTTTGATAATATAGAAGAACTTGTGATTCTTAATGACTATTAGCCTTTCATAATATTGTGCGTCATGCGCCCTGATAATAAACTTGTTCATTTGTTTTTATTCTAATGCTGGTCTGACCTCGACTGCTTCCGACCTCTACCAAGTAGCATACTCGCGGAAAGTCTCGGTTGGTTTCTTCTTTAGGTTTTGGATATAGAAGAGATCTGGTGCATTCTTCATATTAAACCTAAATCAGTCTATAAATTCTGATGCCATGCTCACCTAATTGGCCCATTTCTTAGGGTTCTGGATTGTGTACTAGGACAGGGCATCTCCGGTAAGACTTCTCATGAAGAGCTTCATTCGGATACTTTGATCTTTCCTGACCCCCACGAGCTTGTCACAATAAGTTCTTAAATGAACCTTGGGATTACCCGTTTGGTCAAACATTTCAAACTTGGGAGGTTTGTAACAACACTCCGGCATTTCCATGTCTGGTTGTATGCACAGATCCTCATAATTCAAACCTTATATCCCTTTACCTCCTTCAACACCCTGAACTCGACTTGTCGATTTCTTGAGTTCCTCAGCCATGTTCTTGATGAGCAGGTCCTTCTCTGCAGATTCTGGTGTATAAGAAATTTGTTGAGTGGAGTGAGGTAAGGTTTCCACATATATGGGGTTGTTTTGGTGGGTGCCAAGGATTTGGGTGTAGTGGTGGTCGTTGGTTGAGTTTTGAGGATCGAAAATGGGTTATGGTGTGTTCTGAGGAGTATGATAGATAGTGGTTTATGGATACTGGGTTGGTTGAGGATGGTGTTGTGGAGGAGTTGGTATTGGTAAAGATTGGGGTTTTGAGGTGGAGTTGTATATTGATGGGGTGCGGGAGGATTTTGTGGATGCTAGTTTGGAGTGTTTTGGGGAGGTGCTGGGTTTTTGGTATTTAGTTGGTTAACGTTGGGACGTTCAGAGTGAGGGCGAGGTTTGCTAAGTTGCGGACCTACTCAAGTTCTCCTTGTAACTCCAGTATCTTTTGTTCCAATAAAAAAATCAATTAATTTTGTGTCGGAGTGCTCCGACCGTCTAAAGTTTCTGCATTCTCAGCATTTTCTTTTCGAATACCACTCAAGTCATCCATCTTAGCGTTTCCTCTTCTTTTTGGATCACTCGGAGGAGGAGGAGGTAGAGGGCCTCTAGATCTGGTGTGATATGCTGATGATGCCAGTATGTGCGAACCAACTTTAGGGGATGGAAATCATAAAAAAAATAAAGAAAAACAAAAGGTAAACAAGTTAATAAGGATTCTGAAAAGTTTGCATTATTTAAACACATATTGCGGGAATGTAAATTTGCGTCCTAATTTGGGAGCCTCATTGTGCCAAAGGTAGGCCTAGCGACAAATAGATTTGGAGAAATTCAGTGCCAATAATCGCCTCATTTCATTAATGTAAAGATATACGATCCAAAATGACACTAAATAAGATAAGTCACTAATGGCACTTGGTCTTAATACATTTGAAAAGAAAGTAAACCTAATCTACTTGGTCCTAGAAAGACCTTCTCCAGGCTGGATGCTCTTGTCGATCAGATCCCCCAGTTCGCAGGTTCAGTAGTAAGAATGCCCTTGCCAAATGTCCTCCTTCATTTCCCTTAGTGTTCTGGCAATCAGCGACTCTCTTCCTCATTTTCCCTTCCAATTCCATTAGACTATACTCTAGATATTCCAGCCTTTTGCTGGATTTAACAGCCCTCTGTTTCCACTTATTAATCATCTCCATATCGGCCTTACGTTGCTCCATATGCTCGGCTTCAGACTCGCGAACTCTTTTGCGCAATTTGTTATACTTCACCTGTGCTTCGGTAACTTCGTCTATGACCCTGTTTCCTAGACTGACCCTTGACTCGAATATTCCTGCTATGTTATCCTCTAACCACAATGGATAAAAGTACACATGACCAGCATGATATCGATCCGGCTCGATGGTATCCTTTTCTATGATAATTTTAAAATGTCACATGTGCTGAGCTTCACATTTGTATGGGACGTCGTCATCCTAAAAATATACCCTGTAGTGACTCATTTTAGTAACTCACAGTATGACCTGCCTCTTACATGCCTGTCTCATAACCCTGAGGGGAGCATAAGGGTATACACCCCTTAACCCAATCAATACCAAGTGTTTAACATCCTTAAATCTGATGATGAACTCCTCGGTAGGGAATCACTCGAACATCCATTGAACCTGGTTCTCTGTCAAATTGTTGAAAAATTGCATCCATCCTACAACATCCTTTGGTTGAGCAATTTTGTCTGGGATATAGGTCATTTTTTTAGGATGATGGAAGGCTATATGATCATTCCACGACCTTCGCGGAAATTCCTGACGGTATTTACCCTTTTGGAGATGTTCTAACAACCAAACTTGTAACAGCAAATTGCAAGCCTCGAAGTATTAGAACCCCTTCTAACAGCGCTCCAAGGCCCGGTACATATCTGCAATGATCATAGGGATAATGGTATATTTCTTCCCCTCGATCCCGTCCATCAAAGTTTTGGCCACCATGGTCAGCCTGGTGTGGACTCTGTCCCCTTGGATCGGGAACACTAGCATACCCAAGAAACACACGATGAACACAAAGACCCTGCAATGAATCAAACCTAAGGACGTGATAGAGAATTCATCATCGAAAATACGCTAAGATCTGCTATGATTGTATCGTTCATAGAGGAAGTCGAAGAGTATGTAGGAGTTTTTCAGGCACTCCAAGTCATCATTCTTCTTTAACCCCATCATCTTAAGAAATCCCCTAGTGGTGTGATTTTCAGGTACCAATAAACTAGGGCTATCCCAAGGCAACCCAATGAATCCCCTTATTTCTTCCAAGAGAGGGGTCATTTCTATGTCTCCAAAGCGGAACACAACCCTTTATTTGTCTGAGAACATGGTGCCATCCTCGATAAATATTTTGTTTGGATGAAGGTCCAACAAAGAAGGAAAATTTCCTAAGACCCTTTTCATATTTTTGGTTACTTGATGGAAGATCCCTCCACCAATCTAGCAATAGTGATGGTATGTTACCGACCGTGCCGAACCTGGGGACTTCGTTCCTCATTTCAGCAAAACAAATATGTTCAGGACCTTTCCCCCTCCAGGTTCATCTATTTATACAACAATGATTATCATATTGGCACTTGTTTCTCCAAAATTAATGCACACAATTGTTTTTGCGTCCGTTGGAATTATGAAAAACCCGATGGACTTTGGACGAAGCTTGTCTTAAAGGGTTATTATGTGGACAACATATTAACCCAGCTAGGTTTGACCATGATGCATGTACAATTAATCAGAGTAAGGTTTCTATAGAGGTCTAGACTAGTACCCTCAAGCAGACAACTTGAGGGGGAAAGGCACGAAACCGTCGATTGCACCGCTAATCGACTAGTTTTACCGCAAATACGCCTTTCCAAATTTAAAGGGTGATATATAGGAAGAGCGTAAACACTCATCAAGTATTTTTATAGGATTAATTATGCACGAGTGGAATATGATGTTGAGCATGACTTATGCAGCAATAAATAGCGTGTTGTCACGTAGTTGCACGTTAAAAATTATAAATGCGGTAATTAAATAATTGAAAGATAGTTAAGAAATAAAGCAAGGAGACAAGTCAGTTTATGTAGTAAAGGAAATCATAAATGCTTAAATAAATAGGCAATTAAATCCAAATAAAGGGAAAAAGGAAAGGGTGCACATGTATTAACATAATAAAGCATGCTTAAGACTAATTCACGAAAATAAGTTCGTTATGGTAAGAGCCTAAAAATATCCTCAGCAGAGTCGCCATGCTTTCACGCCCCATTTTTCCTCCCGGAGTCCGAGTTTCGACATTCATTTGGGAACAACTCATTTCCTTTTGGGAATTGGGTGTGGAATTTGAAGAGTCGCTACCTAACGGATTTAAGGTGCTTTAGGGCACCTAAAGCAAATAACTCATAAACCTGTTTGCATTACCAGAGATTAGGTAAGGGCTTGAAATAACCTCGAGGGGAAGGTGTTAGGCACCCCTCGAGGTCCACAATGGTGGGTCACGACCAAACTTGATTTAGGTGAATTAGTCTTATAAGCAACCAAAGCAATTTAAATAAATAGATTTTTTTTTTAAAACTTAGGTTTTTTAGCCTATAGGATCACTTCTGCGCAATGCTTGGTAATCGTCCCCAAGTTGGGAAGCTACACATAGCATTAACGCACAAGTCATCATATCCTTTATTATTCGTTTACCCTCCCCTTAATGGTTATATAAGCGATTTTTAGTTAAACGTACTCTATGCGTGCATTATACGTCCCCTACTTATAGTCCTGGAGGTGTTTAGGACTTCTAGTCAAGGTGGATGTAGACCTTCCTATAGTGTTTAAAAGGAGAAAATCTAAGCGTCAAGCAGAAACAAATAGGACTGTCAGATAAAGGAACAATTAAAGGCTCACATTTACCTCCGCAAATAAGCAGGCAATTGCACGTCTCAAATAATATTTCAGACGCTTTAAAAAGTTCCTATAGCATGATATCTAGATGAGCACAACATATGCATCAATTTTATTAAAGCGGGGCAGCAAATACCTCAGTTGCCTACTGATTTTATGACTTCTTGAATCTGGGCAGTCTCAAACAGCAGGAAAATAACAGTTTTAAAACCCAGAACTCAAACAACCTACAAGTTTGCCTAAGTGATAATGGACAGGATTTTATAAACCAGGTGTCTGGGATGTAAACTGATTACTAATTTTTTAGCGGCTGATTTTATCTTAAACCCTGTAGGCATGATTTCTAAGTGCGGAACATGTTGAAATCCTATAAGCATGAATTTTAAGTACAGAAACTAATTTTAAACTTATAGAAATGGTTTCTAAATGCAGGGACTGATTTTAAAATTTATAGACATGGTATCTAAATACAAAAATGGATTTAAACCTTATTTGCATGCAGAAACTGATTTAAGCCTTGTTGGCATGCAGATACTGATTTTAAACTTACAAGCATGGTGTCTAAATTACAAACATCGCAGTAACCTATAGGCATGGTATCTAGAATGTAGGACTGATTTTAAACCCTATAGGCATGGTATCTAGAATGCAGGATTGATTTTAAACTCATAGGCATAGTATCTAAATGTACATAAGTAAACAAACATCGCAACAACCTATAACATGGTATCTAGAATGCAGGACTAATTTTAAACCCTATAGGCATGGTATCTACCCTTTCCCAACAAAATATATATAAGAACCCCTCCCAGTTTTACTAATATCCCCAATATTTGTTTTTACAAGAGTTGTTGTTATAGACCAAAAATGAATGAATTACAGAAGTAAGACTGAATTACAAAGTTCCCAATGGCCTCAGGGACCCCGGACAATACTCATACCAAAAAAACCTTTAAAGAAATATTTTGGTTAGCAAGTTTTGGAGAGCCGTTTCCAGTGTATCAAAGTTCAGAGGAGTCTTGTGGACTCCTAGGCAATGCTCACACTGGAGGGGCAGGACCCTAGATGTTCTAAAAGTGGGAGTTGAAAGCAGTGTATTCAAATAGGAGATAATTTTGTTTTTAGAAAGATAGTTTGGGTTTCAGAAGTGCATAGAAGCAGATTATCATATCACAAGAATCACAAGCAGCACACACTTAGTAAAAGGAGTTCAGCCCTAAACTCCATCAATCAACAACCGACAGGGCAAAGTTTCACCTGGCCTTAATCCATTAGCTATTACTAGGTTAACATACAGGCAGATATTGGCCATAGGGCAGCATGTTGGGATCAGATAATCAAAACATAGAAATCATGAATCAATCAGGAGTTTGTTAGGGATGAATACTTAAAATAGGACAAGAAGAACATGCTAGTTGATAAATAAATAGACATAGGTTTAATTTACATATAAATAGACATGTAGACATGCTGAAAGGAGGAAACATAGAGGTTGAACAGAAGTAGACATGTTGATTACAGGAAACACATAGGTTTAATTGAACAGAAGTAGGCATGCTGATTACAGGAAACCCATAGGCTTAAATAAATAGAAGTAGACATGCTGATTACAGGAAATATATAGGCTTAATTAAATAGAAGTAGAGATTTAGATGAACAGAAGAAAAGACATGCTGATTATAGGGAAACACATAGGTTTAATTGAATAGCAGCAGTGGAAGCATACCAGTTAAGAGATAGCAATAGGAGAGTGAAGCAAACAGGGTCCAAAGGTCTAGCTTGGCTTCCAGCCGGCTAGACAATGCAACAAACAAAGAGTAGAAGATTGTGATAGAGGAAGAAAGCAAGAACTTTGTGTGTCTTTCTATGTCCGTGTGCGTGTACGTGTGAAGTGAGATTGTGTAGATGTTTTTCTGTGTCCTAAAATTAGAATGGTGGATGGTTTATATACCATTCAGTAGAGTAAACAAATAAGGCAAGAAAAATTTACGACACATAAATAAAGCATGCAAATCAATTAATCAGTTAGTTAGGGCTAAACCTAATCAATTAATAAGATAGCATCCGGGGAAATATCACTTAAATTAGGGAGAATCTCATACGAAATCAGTCAGCAGTCAGGATTGAAGTTAAATAAGGTAAGAAATAAGTCTAAAGACCATATATTAGACTAATTAATCTAAATAAGGCAAGTAGTACCAATTAAAAAGACATAAATGAGGAAAATAGGTAAAATCACCGGAAGTACTAATTTTAACAGGAAAAATATAATTCAAATCCTAAGTAAACTCAGTCAATCTTTTTTGATTGACAGAGATATATAATAATGGAAAAAATTGAAACGGACAGTGAGACAATTGAATAAACAAAGGACTAGAACATAGGCAAGAAAGAGTCGGAAGAACTAGTAAAGATAATTAGATTCAAATACTTAGAAACTTTAGAAAAGTTTTTCAGAAACAAGAAGAAGTGAAACCCTAATTTGAGAGAAACATTAGGATCGATTAACGGCATGGAAAATAGAAAATCTTTAAAGAAATATGCTATAGGAACTTGAAATCTTTTCTGATCCAAAGCGATTTGAACAACAAATAACAAGGAAGCAAAACCCTAATATAGAGGGATACTAAAATCGATTAACAATAAAGAGAACAAGAGTTTCTAAAAGAAAACTACTGGATAAACTAAAAATCACTCGAGATCTACAAAGATCTGAAAAGATTCGTGTTGAAAAGATGAAGGTTTTTTGAGAAAAGGGGCGGGGTAAAAGCCATAAAGACAACCAAAACTCACAAACATTGATGAACAATAGGCGAGTTCATAAGAAACGAAAGACCAGGACAACTCTGAGTTGAACCTCTTTGAGGTTAGTTTAGAGAACAACAAGATTCGAATGACCAGTACAGGTAATAGGTTAGATAGGGTAGCAAAGCATCAAATAACTCCATATCTAGTCGGGAATCGAAGGGGTTTGGGAGATTTAGGGGTGACGGTGCTAGGGTTAGGGATAGTTTCAGAGAGAACCGGGGTAGAACAGGGATTCGAGGGCGGCAAGTCTAGAAAAATGATTAGGGTTTGGCTGGGAGTTTTAATTTGAATTGGGCTGGGGAGGGGTCCAAATTTAAACTTAATAAAAGGGCTATTTGTTAAATACTGAAATAGTTAATAAAATAATTTGTAAAAATAGCTAATTATATGATAAAAATAATTTTTATGCATGAATATATTTTATAATAATTAATTAGCATGATAAAAATATAAAGTCATTTTTGCATAGATAATATAGTTATGCATATGTAGGGGCTATTTTTGCAAAATAAGCAATTATAGTCTTAAAAATACAACTAAAATATATGAACACTCATATAAACATAAATAATGAATTTATATGACTAAATCATTGTAAATTAATATATGGGATAATTATTGAATATATATATATATATATATATATATATATATATATATATATATATATATATATATATATAAAATTAAAAATGCAGAAATAAATTGATTTAAGACCTTTAAAAATTATAGAAAATTGTAAAACACTTGTGCATGTTTGTAAATGCATGTACAATATTTTTGAAAGTATTTATGCATATTTAAAAATATATGAAGAAAAAATTGGGTATCAACAGAGGCTGCTAATGACGATCGGATTGTAGGATCATGGGCCGTATCAGTTTTCGGACAGAGAGCTTTCATGGTTATTTCTTTGAATGTACATATGCTGGTGAAGCATGAGTTTCTCAACGAGTATTAGCTGCATATTGAAGATTAGAATAAGATGAATGGATTTAAGGACTTTTGAATTTGTCTACGGAGCAGTGAATGGTAATTGGATTCGCGGTATTTCCTTGTCAAGAAAGGTCCACAGGTCAATATTAGGGTGATGCAAGAAATGGCTTCGGGTTCCCGGGAGGTTCCCTCAGGGCGGGCACATTGGATTGAGTTATTTTCAGGTTAGCAGTCTGCGTAACTCAGTTGAGTTAGAGTCGATTGGTACTTATTCCTCAATTATGTGTTAATGAGTTTTGAAGAATTTATCATGGTTATGACCACGGTCGGAGTTGATGTCTTCTACAGGTGTAGAGGCTATATTGCGTGTGGTGGTGTTTTCCTGGATTGGGTTAAATGAAAGATTCCCGGTTGATGCAGTGTTCAATTTGCTTATGGTTCAGAGTTGGCTATAAGATTTTCGTAGTGTTGCGAGTTAGCATGTTATAGGCGGTGTGCCATGTAGGGATGATAAGTTGCATGTGTAAGGTTGCGATTTAGTTTTGGAGGGAAGGGTATGAGTTCTTGATGTCTCAGACAATTTTGGGTGTTTGAGGTTTTGTTGGCAATATGGGTTCGCATCGAAGTAGAGTTCGCCTATTGGCAGGTACATTGTGTTTTGACTTATAGGTGTTTCTCCGTTAGATGATGGAGTATGAATTACATGTCAGCTATTTGAGTAGCGGTGTTAATATTGGGTATAAAAATTTTGGTATTCGTGAGGCTTCGAGATTGAATGTTCTTGTTGGCGGACCATTCCTTGATTGCGAATTGTGAAGGAATGAAGAAGAATGGATGATTAATGGTAGGTATAATGCAAAGGTTGCTATAGAATTTTGGAAGGTTTATTACATGTTCAAGGAAGATCGGAATTTTGTTGGATATTATTTTGAGCCTAATGAGAGAGTGTATTTTGTATTGGATCGGACCTATTTGTTTTGTGCGGTTGTTGCCATGTGTATATCATCAGGTGGAATGGATGTCATTCACGCCATGGTTTATGTCATATATTTTTCTCTTATACTATGGCGGGTTGTGAGGGTTACATGATTCTTCGCACGCATATTGCGATTTAGTTTAGATTTATGGCATAATGGACGAGGTGGACTTTGTGATGTTGATTGCTTATTGCACCATAGTTGTGCTTGTCCTTCTCGGTATTATTTGTTTCTAATGTTTTTCCCATAGTTATATTTTTTTGCACTCTATTGTGCTTGATGTTGACACACATGTGATTAGTGAGCCCGAGTACTATGGCTCGAAGGGTACCCTATGTGGATTAATATGATGGGATCGGGTTGCACGCTGTAATGGTACAGTGATGAGAAGTGACTCCTTGTTTCTATTTCGTGTATTTTGCTTTAACCTTGTTTAGGATAGTTCATAGTAAAATACTAAAATTTTCCCTGCCTATTTAACTTGCTTAGTAGTTTCTTATTTAGTTTTCTTGTTATTATCTACTTTGCCTGAAATATTACCTGTTAGTGTTCAAAATCGAGTTGTATATGGCTCCATATGTTTATTGTTATTACTTGTCGGTGTGGTTGCTTGTATTGGCTGAGATGATGTTTATAGATCTGCAAATGGATAAGGAAGGTTGAGAGGAATAACACTACATTTTGTTGAGGATTTGGGCAATGGCCCTGGTCGAGCAAGTGAGTTTCTTGGCTTATTGATCAGATGAGTGGTTAATCGGTTATGCGTATTTCTTTTATCATCGGTAGGGTATGAAGGTTTTGAATGAGGTTCTAATCGATATGGTGATTGCTACCGGTATCAGATTTGTTTTTGGGCAATAATAGTGGTCAGTAATTCCCATTGTGAGTGTCAAGGTGATGGGGTATATCTTGTGATCGCATCTTGTATCATGGTTGTGACTTGATACAACTTGTTCAGACTTATAATGAAATCAGGACGATAGAGATTGGGTTCTAAGGTTTGAAGATAAAGGTTGAAAACAAGGATCTCTAATGGTAATGTGTTGGTAGGATTATATGGAGTAGGATGACGTGGGATCACCCCCGGGTTTATGCTTAGTAAGGTTACGACGTGATTGGATGGGTTGGAACGACTCCTGGCACATTTAAGGATGAACATGTGTTTAAGTGGTGGAGAATTTGATGACCCGACTGGTCATTTTGAGTATCTGCACTTCGCTCGGTATTTGAGGGCTCGAATATCTCCTCATGATGTACTATGACTTGCGTAAATCGTCAGTATAGGTTTTTGAGTTATCCAGAATTGATTTGGAAGAATGAACTTCGAGAGTTGAGTACTAAGTTGAAAGAGTTGACTAAGTTTGACTTTTTGGCATTTGACATCGGAATGCAGTTTCGTCAGTTCAGTTACATTTTAGGGAAGTTTGACCGGGAGTGAACTTTTTGCTATCGGGGTGGGATTTTAATTGCGAAAGTTAGAATAGGTCTGTAATGTCAAATATAACTTGCGTGCGAAATTTGAGGTCAATCGGAGGTGATTTGGTAGGTTTCGGCATAAATTGTGGAAGTTGAAGTTTCAAAGTTTAGTGATTTCGACTTGTGGTAAGATTCATCATTTCGAGGTTGTCATGCATGATTTGAAGATTCGAGTAGGTTTGTCTTGTCATATGGATCTTGTCTACGAAATTTGCCGCCATTCGGAGTTGATTTGATATGGCTCGAACGCTCGGTTGTGATTCTAGAAGTTCTTGAAGTTAAGTTTGATTTTCATGCATTTTGGCACCCGATTCATGGTTTTAGAAGTTATTTTGATGATTTGAGCGTGCGAGTGAGTTCGTGTTGTATTTTTAGACTTGTGTGCATATTTCGTTTGGATCAACGAGGGCTCGGGTGAGTTTCGGATCGGTTTCGAAATGATTTTTCATAGTTTTGATTTCTAGTTCTGGTATCTGTGCATTTGCGATGTTCTGGTGGCAAATGTGGCCATCGCATTTGCGAAGCCTGGGCGACTGGGAAGCTTTTCGCATTTGCGATGAACTAGCCGCATTTGCAAAGTTTTTGTCACAAAAGTGACCTCTGCTGAAATCCTTCAGGTTCTCAATTGCGATGAGTTTTTCACAATTGCGGGGTTCGCATTTGCGAACCCACCTATCGCAGATGTGACATCTCCAACCTGTTAAGTGCTAAGAATTTCGAGTTTTTGCTTCATTTCATATTTTTGAACCCTACCTTCGAGATGAGGCGATTTTGAGAGGGGTTTTCATGCCAAATCATTGGGTTAGTATCTTTAATCAATTTCCAACTATATTTTATGTTTTAATACAAGATTTAACATCAAATTCATGGAAAATCTATGGAAATTTTGGGGATTTTGTCAAAGTTTTGAAAAATAAAAATTTGGGATTTAAGAGTCGAATAAGACTCGGATTTAAAAACAAAATACATATTTGGACTCATGAGGCTATGGGCTCTCAAGACCTACCCTTGGACCCAGGTTTTGACCAGTCAGGCCCGAGGTTTGAATTTTGTTGGGTTTTTAGAAATTGAATGAAAATAATAGCTTTATTAATTAGAATTGTTTTCTCTTGAATTGTGTGGTGTATTCAAGTTGTCATTGGCTAGATTTAGTCAAGCGGAGGCGAATTTGTAAAGGAAAAGGCTAAGTTGGGTGTTGAGTTAGCCGAATCGAGGTAAGTGTTTTGCCAAGCTTTGTTGAGGGAATTATTCCTCTTATTTGTCATTCTTTGTTACATGTGAGGGTGATACATATATGAGGTGACGAGCGTATATGTATGTGTCAGGATTAATCATGCTCGGGGGGTTGGATTACATTATAAATGTGTGAGTAGAATTTGTGACATTCTACTTAATTCCTTACTTGACTCTTAGATATTAAGTATATAATATTAAATGATAGATGTCAAAACTTAGTTATTATAACTTGATCAAACTTGATGGAAATTGTAAGAATACATTGAGGTGTCTAATTCTGTCATCTCTATGGGAAATCATTAGTACATTACTACAACCGATATTTTTGAAATACTAGACTCTATACTTGTATTGTGGACCATTTATGAGATTTGTGGAACTATTTGAATAATATGGTTCTTGAGAGTTGTTGAACCATTGTTGACTTGGAAAGTTGTGATTGGGAATTATTTGGAATATCCGTTAAACACTCTCCTTGATGTCAGTTATGCTTCCTACCTTGTTTTTTACAGTTATATATATATATATGCTTGGTAAGGAAGATTCTAAAGAACGAAGGGTGATGCTGTGTCATTAGTATACATTATCATGTAAGGAGAGTGTAAAGTACGAAGGGTGATGTCGTGCCATATTATTGAGAGTAAAAGCACGAAAGATGATGCCGTGCCATATTATTGAGAGTAAAAGCATGAAGAGTGATGTCATTCCATATTATTGAGAGTAAAAGCACGAAGGGTGATGTCATGCCATGTTATTGAGAGTAAAAGCACGAAAGGTGATGCCGTACCATTTCATTTATATTGTCATGCTTGTATGTTATTGTGAGGTCATGGCATGAAGGATGTTTCCGTGCAGGTGAGGACGAGGGACATGCATTATGATGCGATATATGTTTCCCTTATATACGTTTGTGCCCTTACCTTGAGCTGTTATTGTTCTATTTACATATTTTGTGTGACTTGTTGTTATTGTCCTGTAGTTGACCTTTATCTCAATTGTTATTGCACTATCCATGTCTTTTACTTGCTTAGCATGCGAATGTCGTGCCTATTTTCTGCTTTCATAATTATACTCATATTGTATCCGTTCTGTTACACGTTAGTATAAGCCTTTCACCATGCTAGCCCTTTATGACCTTACTTGTTAACTTGTAAGGATCATGTGTTTCCTTCTTAATTGCTATATATGTACTTAGGCCTCCAATATGCTGGTTAGTTGAAGTTGATATTCCTTGTTTTCCAATGGTTGTTTTTACTCACGTGCTTTCCGCTCAATCCTTTACTGTGACCCACATGTGTATCCTTGTCCACTGTTGTTTCTTGCGTGTTTTCTACTTTTTAATTCCTATTATTGTGTTACTGTCATATGGTTGGTTCTGAGTTCATTTGGAAAGATGAGTTGAACGCACGAAGGGTATTTTCGTGCTAATTGAATTGTTACATAAATTTATTTATACATGGTGAGGATGAGATAAAAGCATGAAGGGTGTTACCGTACCATGTGATTTGACATTTTGACATTTTGACATTTTGAGCATACATCTAATGCTAGTAAATACCGTAAATATGCTCATATGGTTCTTTTTAGAAATTATTGACTGTCTCGCTGAGTGATTTATAATGCTTTTACCTGTTATGCTTTGAAATGCTTTTACTGTTAATCTAATGTACAGGTTATAGCAATAATCATCTTTTAACTAAAAGAATCGTAACTAATTCAACGAGGTTAGACAAAATACTTACCAGTACATGGGGTCCGTTTTACTGATACTGCACTTCTGCACGTCCCGTGTAGATTTTAGAGCGGAGCTGCTGGTGATACCAGGTGCTGATTCGGGAGATGTTCGTGCGTTTGGATATAGCTGCCAGTATCCTTGGTAGTTTAGATTATTGCTAATCTATTTATGTAACCTTCAAACAGAACGTGTATTTATTTGTATCAGCTTTGAAATTCCAAATCTTAGAATCTCGTGTTTCGTACTACCAGGTCTTGGTAAAAATTATAAAGGTTTAGTTAGCTATTCTTTATTTTCCTATTATCTCAGTCATATTGTATTTTTTTTTATGTTAGTTGGTTTACCTAGCGGGTTGAGTTAGGTGCCATCACAACTTGTGGTTTTTGGATCGTGACAAGGAGAGTACTAAAGTATTCGGAAGACATAAGTCATGAAAATGACAAGTGCATCAGTCAACATTTGAGAACCAATGTTCCAAAGGGGGCAATGATGTTAGACTGCATGTTTTCATACATGGAAGTACGCTATAAGTATATTGATATAAGCTCAGAAATGAGATGTTACATTCCACATTTTCGTACGTTAAAGTTTTGTCATAAGCTAATCAACGTAAGTTCGAATATGAGATTATTTTGAGATTATAAGCATTATGTTATTTCAAACAAGTGATAAGTAAATTCGTAAAGGTGAGAGGATAAGTGAATCGAAGAAAATGAGTTTCGTCGAAGTTTGAAAATTTGGGATAAAATACGGTCCGAGCTATAATACCCGGTATTTGTGGACTAGTACCATACAAGGTACCACATGATCATGATAGTAAAATGTATAAAGTGTGTTAAAATGAGTAGTATTTTAAGTAATTTAAGATAATTCTTAATTGTGGGGATAATTGGGTAATTATAAATTTTTAAGTGGGAGATTAATTTCTAAATGGAATTTTTGGATGAGATTAAGGGGGCCATCACCCCTTAACGTGGCAACCCAAAAAAAGTGACTATTAAGTCACATTATAATGTAGAAAGATTTGTGAGTTTAAAGGCTTAGTCATCCCTAAAATGGGGCCCACTCACAAGGATAAAAATCAATATCCCTAATTCTTTAAAGGGGTGGATTAGAACTTCAAAAACCTAAGGGATGGATTCTTAAAAATAAGAATTCATATGAATCCTTACTATCATGATATTAGGGTAGCGTTTCGAATGACTACAATGTTGTAAGGATTTCACTGTTTTGCAACGAAAGACGGTAAGTGTTATGGCCTCGTCGTCTAAGAGAGCACAATATAATTTTTCTCAAGAATATCATATGGATTTTTTCCTACTCCGGTCCGCCGTTACATGTTGTCGCAATAGATGTGTGTTAGAGGAATTGTCAAGAGAATCGGTCCAGGTATGTTAAGGCTATCCCTTCTTTCCTTTTGGCATGATCAACACGATGCAAACGAAATGAGCAAATGCACAACTTCCATAAATGACTCTATTCATAGAAATACTAGAGGTTCCTATGTTCTTGATTCCTATATGTCTTATTATTCTATCATTTGTTCATGGGTCTCAGAAAATACGTTTGATAAAGTTTATTTCATGATATTAATCAGAGGCATAATAGTCTTATGACATTCCGAAAGATCTTATTGATGTACTTCTCATGCATTGCATTTATTTATACATCCATATTGACTCATAACCAGATGACGTTATATACGCGTATATATATATATATATTATATGTATATGAGATATGAAAAAGGTAACGACGTTATATATGCACCACCATGTTGTCACGATCCATTTCCACAATAGGCCATGAGGGCGCCTGACACCATTGTCAAGCAAGCCAACGCGAAAACATTATTAAATTCTTATGTTGCTTTTAATCAGAAATGAGTGAAATAGATACTTAATTTGGATTTAAGCCAGAAGTGCGAAATACCGTAAATAACATAATTATACAACCCAAAAATAAATATCTACCAAAGTGTATTCCAGAACCTGGTGTCACAAGTATGTACATCTAGTAGAATATACAAAAGACATCTCTATCCTACTGTCTGAGATAGGGAAAGACAGCAAAAGTAAAGGAAGACTACATCCGGCTGCTGAGCGGCATAGGAAGGAAGTAGCTCATCGTGGAAGTTTTTGCCACAAGCTTAAGGGCGCGTACCAGACTGATAACCAGATGTATCTGCCTCAGATCCTGTACAATTAAGTACAGAAGTGTAGTATGAGCACATAAACAATATGTACCTCGTGAGTATCCCGTCTAATCTCGAAGAAGTAGAGACGAGAGGTCGACTTGATAATTACTAGGGTCAAGATAATATAGTAATATGTACTATGCTAAGCATAAAAGTCTCCAATATTTGACAGATTATAATGAGAAGACAAAATCATGTTCTTGACCATATTTCGGTTAACCATTTACATTTCTTAAACACTTAGCAAGAAACACGTCGTGACTAAGCTTTAGCATATATATATCATGCGCAATCATGCCAAGGTCGATGGCCCGCTCCAACAGAAAATAAACTGTGCACTGCCGAGGCTCGAACGGCACGAACCATGGATGTATCTATTTATACCGAGGCGATCGGCCTGATCCACAATTATCAAGAAAACATCAAGACTACACACGAAGGCGCATTTATATACAAATAAATTCTTACAAGGGTTTAACGAGTTCATATGTTCACATTTATTTCTTCCAAGTCTCTAGCATATCGTGAATGATCATATTAACAAGTCAATATCGAGATAACCACAAATTAGGCATGATGCGGGTCCTAAACTACCCAAGCAATTAATATCATAGTAGCTACGCACGGACTCTCGTCACCTAGTACGTACGTAGCCCCCGCATTTAGTAGCAATTTCTTCAATTATTATACCTATGGGGACAATTCCCCCTTACAAGATTAGAAAGGAGACTCACCTCGCTCCAAATCGCACTTCCAAATATCAAGAACAAGCCCAAGCCCTCAATTCGGAGCCGAACGATCACAAACTAGTTAAAGGAGGTAAGAACTAGTCAATATAGGCATACAAGATCGAATTCTAACTATTTAAGCAATTTCCCAACCCTTTCACAGGTTTTCTAAATTCTGACCCCGGGCCCACGTGCCCGGATTCCGAGATTGTTCGAAGGAAGTTGTTCTCTACAACCTAAGGATCAATAATATATGACTTCTAGTTCATTTCATAACAATCTGCGTGGTTAAATCTAAGTTTTACTAAAATCCTAGGTCTTGCTCTACCCCTTTGATTTCCACTAATTTTAGTGTGTTAATCTACCCAAACCTAAGTATTAAACTCACATTAGCTAGAATTTACTTACCTCACAATGATATGTTGAAATCTCCTCTTTGAAAGCTCCAAAATTGCCCAAATGTAGAGTTAAAATGAAATAAATGCCCTAAGTCCCGTTTTTAAAAGTCATACCCAGGCCTCTGATGTCGCATTTGCGACACCAGGCTGGCAAATGTGAGGTCGCAATTGCGACAATAGGTTCGCAAATGCAAACTGGGCCCTTGCCCTCCTTGATCGCAAATGCGATGGAGCGGTCGCAAATTCGGACCCTGCTGGGTTCGCAAATGCAAAGAAGGGAGTCGCAAATGCAAACACTCTCCCAGTCGGCCAAGATCGCAAATGCGAAGCCAACCTCGTAATTGCGAGTTCGCAATTGCGATGCCCATCTCGCAATTGCGAGATCTGCAGCAGGAGCAGCAGCAGCAAAAATACCAGCAAAACTGCTGTGTTTTCCTACCTCCAACCATGCCCGAATCTCACCCGAGCCCTCAGGGCTCCACTCCAAGCACTCACGCAAGTCCTACAACATTGTGCAAACTTGCTCAAGCAATCAAATCGCCGAAACAACACCCAAAGCCACAGATTCAACATCAAAACGCATGAAATCCTTAAGAGCATCCAAATTCCTATCTTTACAACCGGACGTCCGAATCACGTCAAATCAGTCCCGTTTCTCACCAAATTTCACAGACAAGACCAAAATATTATACTGAACCTGTATAGGGTTCTGGAACCAACATACGGGCCCGATACCAACATGATCAAGCATTTTTCCTCTTTATTAAACACTTAGGATTTCAATTTAATAATTTTCAATAAAATTTCATTACTCGAGCTAGAGACCTCGAAATCCAATTCCGGGCATACGCCCAGGTCCCATATTTTCCCACGGGCCCTCTGGGACCGTTAAATCATGAGTCCGGGTCTGTTTTCCCAAAAAGTTGACCGAAGTCAAACTTGGTCTCTTAAGAGAATCCTAAAGAGACAATTGGACACATTTCACTCAAAACTCTTCTAATTCCTGAACCAACCGTCCCCGCAAGTCATAAATTGGCTAAAGAAAGCGCGGGAAGTTTTATTTAAGGGAGTTCAAAAATGCAAAATTACCAGTCGGGTCGTTACATTCTCCGTCTCTTAAACAAACGTTCATCCTCGAACGGACATAGAAAGGTACCTGGACTGATGAATAAGTGGGGATATCTGCTCCGCATGCCCTCCTCGGACTCCCAGGTCGCCTCCTCAACCGGTTTCCCCTCCACTGGACTCTCACCGCAGAAATCCTCTTGGACCTCAATTGGCGATTCTATCTGTCAATAATGGCAACTGGCTCCTCCTCATAGCCCAAACTCTCATCTAACTGAATAGTACTGAAGTCCAACACGTGGGATAGGTCGGCATGACACTTTCGAAGCATCGAAACATGGAAAACTGGATGAACTCCCAATAAATTGGTGTGTAAAGCAAGCTCATAGGAAACCTCCCCAACTTGTCTCAACACCTCAAAGGGGCCAATAAACCTTGGGCTCAACTTCACCTTCTTTCTGAACCTCATAATGGCCTTCATGGGCGAGACTTTCAAGAGAACCTTCTCGCCAACCATAAATGATACATCAAGCGCCTTCTGATCCGCGTAGCTCTTCTGTCTGGACTGTGCTGTGCGAAGCCTTTCCTGAATCAACTTCACCTTATCCAAGGCATCCTGTACCAAATCTGTACCCAGTATTTTAGCCTCGCTGGGCTCAAACCACCCGATAGGAGAACGACATTGTCGACCATACAGTGTAGGACTGATAGTTGTTATTGTACGCAAACTCTGCTAAGGGCAAGAACTGATCCATCTGCCCTCCAAAGTCAATCACACATGTTCTCATTATATCCTCAAATATCTGAACTGTCCGCTCCGATTGCCTATCGTTCTGAGGATGGAATACTGTGCTAAGCTCTACACGAGTCCCCAACTCACTCTGAACAGCACTGCAGAAATGGGAAGTGAACTGAGGGCCCCTGTTTGATATGATGGAAACCATCACACCATGCAACCGGACTATCTCCAGAATATAAATCTAAGCATACCTCTCCGCTGTATAAGTAGTCGCCACTGCAATAAAGTGAGACGACTTTGTTACTATCCACAATGACCCATACTGAATCAACCTTCAGCAAAGTTTGCGGCAACCCAACTACGAAATCCATGGTGATGCACTCCCACTTCCACTCCAGAATAGGCATCCGCTGAAGTAGGCCACCCGGCCTTTGGTGATCATAATTGACCTGCTGGATATTCAAATATCTAGCTACATACTCTACGATGTCCTTCTTCATTCTCCGCCACCAATAATTCTGCCTCAAGTCATGATACATCTTCGTGGCACCCGTATGAATAGAGTACCTCAAACTATGGGCCTCTTCTAGATTTCTCTCCCTCAAACCATCAACATTAGGAACACATAGACGGCCCTAAAGCCGTAACACACCATCATCGCCAATAGAAACCTCCTTGGCACCTCCCTGAAATACCATCTCTCTGAGAACCGCCAAATGTGGATCATCGAACTGTCGGGCCTTAATTTGCCCCAATAACGAAGACTGAGCAACTACACATGCTAGAACTCGGCTGGGCTCTGAAATGTCCAACCTCACAAGTCTGTTAGCCAAGGGATGAATGTCCAAAGCCAGTGGCCTCTACTCTACTGGAATGAATACCAAGCTACCCATACTATGTACCTTTCTGCTCAAGGCATCCGCGACCACATTTGCCTTTCCCGAATGATAAAGAATGGTGATGTCATAATTCTTTAGTAACTCAAGCCACCTGCGCTGCCTCAAATTAAGATCTCTTTGCTTGAACAAATGCTATAAGCTGCGATGATCGGTGTAAACCTCACATGCCACCACATACAAATAGTGCCTCTATATCTTAAGAGCATGAACAATCGCCGCCAACTGTAGATCGTGCACAGGGTAATTCTTTTCGTGAACCTTCAACTGATGTTAAGCATATGCAATGACTCGCCCCTCCTACATCAATACACATCCCAAGCCAACGTGTGAAGCGTCTCAATATAACGTATACATCCTTGAACCGGAAAGCAATACAAGAACTTATGCCGTAGTCAAAGTTGTCTTGAGCTTCTGAAAGCTCTCCTCACAATCATCAGACCAATAGAATGGAGTACGATTTTGGTTTAATCTAGTCTAAGGTGATGCAATAGATGAAAAACACTACACGAATCACCGGTAATAGCCTGATAACCCTTAGGAAACTCCTGATCTCGATCACTGAAGTAGGATGTGGCCAGCCCTAAACTGCCTCAATTTTCTTGGGATCCACCTTAATACCCTATCCTGACATCACATGCCCCAAGAATTCCACTGACTCTAGCCAAAACTCGTACTTGGAGAACTTAGAATATAGCTTCTTCTCTCGCAAGGTCTAAAGCATTACTCTCAAATTCTGCTCGTGCTCCCCCAGGCGACGTGAGTATATTAAGATGTCGTCAATGAAGACGATAATAAAGGAATCAATATAAGGCCTGAATACCCTGTTCATCAAATCCATAAATGCTGCTGGTGCATTGGTCAAGCCAAAGGACATCACTAGAAACTTATAATGGCCATATCTAGTCCTGAATGCAGTCTTCGGAACATCTGAGTCCTGAATCTTCAGCTGATGATACCCTGACCTCAGGTCAATCTTAGAGAACACCCTTGCACCCTGCAACTGGTCGAACAAATCATCAATACGAGGCAATAGATACTTGTTCTTGATGGTGACTTTATTCAACTGGCGGTAATCAATGCACATCTGCATAGTCCCATCCTTCTTCTTTATAAATAACACTGGTGCACCCCAAGGCGATACACTGGGCCTAACAAACCCCTTTGCTAACAACTCCTTCAGCTACTCCTTCAACTCCTTAGGAGCCATACGGTACGGTGGAATAGATATAGGATGAGTGCCCGGAGCCAAATCAATACATAAATCAATATCTCGATCCGGAGGCATGCCAGGAAGATCGGAAGAAAAAACATCGGCGAACTCTCGAACTACTGGAGCGGAATCAATCATCCGAGACCCTGCAGTGGAGTCTCGAACATAAGCTAAATAAGCCAAACATCCCTTCTTGACCATGTGCTGAGCCTTTAAGAAAGAAATAACCCGATTAGGTGTATCAACCGTGGAACCCTTCCACTCCAATCTCTGCAACCCTGGCATAACTAGTGAAATAGTCTTGGCATGGCAATCTAGTACGGTGTGATATGGAGATAACCAATCCATGCCCAGGATGACCTCAAAATTGATCATATCAAGCAATAAAAGATCTGCTCTAGTCTCGAAACCATAGAAAGTGATCACACAGGACCGGTGGATCCGATCCACAACCACAGAATCACCCACAGGAGTGGACACATGAATAGGAGTGCCCAAAAGCTCAGGAGAAATAACCAGGAAATGAGCAAATAGAGATGATACATATGAAAAAGTATACCCTGATCAAATAATACCAAAGCATCCCTACCACTGACGAAAATAATACCTGTGATGACGACATCTAAGGCTAATGCATCTGGCATGGCCGGAAGGGCATAAAATCTGGCTGGAGCACCGGCTGTCTGGTTCCACCTGACTGAGCAGTAGATGGATGGCCTCTCCCTGCCTGAACTCCACCTCTGGGATGGCCTCTACCGGCCTGCCCTCTACCTCTAGGTGGCTGGGCAGCTGGTGCTGGAGTCAGGGGTTGCTGACCCTGCTGCACCGCCTTTCCCCGAAGTCTAGGGAAATATCTCCTCATGTGACCAGGGTCTCCGTACTTAAAACAACTCCGCGGTGCGGTGACCTACTACCCAGAGGGCTGACTCTGAAAACTCGAAGATCCACTGGAAGAAGCTTGAATAGCCGGTAGGCGGTATGAACTCTCTGGCATAGCACTGAAATAATAACTAGAAGAATTCGGAGGACCTGAATACCCACTGGAGGAACCCTGAATAGCTGGCGGGCGATAAGAACTCTTTGGTATAGTGCTAAAATAGGAGCGCGCTGGAGCACCCCGAGCAGGTGGTGGTGCTGAAACTGGGGGCCTGCTGGGCTGACCCCTGCCCCTAGCTGGGGTGCCTCTGAACTCTCCGGAGAATCTAGCCCTCTTATCCTACTGCATCTGCTCTTGGACCTTGGACGATAACCCTCAATCCTGCGAGCAATTTTAACCACTAGCTGATACCCTGTACCCATCTTTACCTCTCGGGCCATACCAGATCGGATAGTGGGGTGTAACCCCGCAACGAACCTCCGTACTCTCTCTGCCTCTGTGGGAAGTATCATGAGTGCGTGGCGAGACAACTCAGAGAACCTCGCCTCATAATCGGTCACTGACTTCTGACCCTGCTCTAGATGCTCAAACTGATACCGCAGCTCTTCCCTCTCAGAGGATGGAATGTATCGATCCAGGAATAACTGTGTGAACTAACCCCATGTGAGGGGGGAGAACCTTCCGGCCTACCAAGTGCATAAGACTGCCACCATCTACGGGCCCTGCCCTCCAGCTGTAGTGAAATCAACTCGATGCGACTCCAATATCCTCATGTTGTACAGTCTGTCCCTGCACCTGTCAATGAAGTCCTGAGCATCCTCATGAAGCTCACCCTCGAAGATTGGGGGGTGAAGCCTAGTCCATCTGTCCAATAAGTTCTGCATATCGCCATCCACAGCTGGACTAGGCTGAGCCCCATCTGCATGTAGTGCACCCAGAGTCCGATATACTGCAGCTGCATGACCTGGAGCCTGAGCAGTAGGGGTTTAAGCTCCCCCTCCTACCTGTAAAGTAGCTGGGTCTGCTGGAAATAAACCAGCGTGAGTTATAGTGTCCATGAACCGTATCATGCGGCCCATGACCTCCTGAAATCCTTGTGCTGTCATGAAATCTGCCAGGGTAGGCTCAGCTGCGGGCACCTCGCCCTGCTCCTCGATGATAGGATCCTCCGCAGGATCCGCTGGTAGTGCTACTGGAACGGCTCTGGGACGCCCTTGTCCCTTACCACGGGCCGGTGCCCTCCCCCGGCCTCTGCCTTGACCTCTAGCAACGGAGGGAGCTGCTCCTCCCAGGTCCAGAACGTCAGCGGTGCGATTTCTCACCATCTGTGAGAGAATAGAAGAGGGAAATTTAGTATACCAACCACTGCACGATAGGAAGTGAATAAAGAGTAGTCTTTCCTAATACCCTATAGCCTTTCGAAGATAAATGCAGACGTCTCCGTACCGATCAACAAGACTCTATTAGGTTGCCCATAACTTGTGAGACCTATATGAAACTAGTGCTCTGATACCATATTGTCACGACCGATTTCCACAATAGGTCATGAGGGCGCCTGACACCATTGTCAGGCAAGCCAACGCGAAAACATTACTAAATTCTTATGTTGCTTTTAATCAGAAATGAGTGAAATAGATACTTAATTTGGATTTAAGCCAGAACTGCAAAATACCGCAAATAACATAATTATAAAACCCAAAAACAAATGTCTACCAAAGTGTGTTCTAGAACTTGGTGTCACAAGTATGTGCATCTAGTATAATATACAAAAGACATCTCTATCCTACTGTCTGAGATAGGGAAAGGCAGCAAAAGTAAAGTAACCATCCGGCTGCTGAGCAGCATAGGAAGGAAGCAGCTCATCGTGGAAGTTTTTGCCACAAGCTTAAGGGCGCGCACCGGACTGATAACCAGATGTATCTGCCGCAGATTCTGTACAATTAAGTACAGAAGCGTAGTATGAGTACATAAGCAATATGTACCTCGTGAGTATCCCGTCTAATCTCGAAGAAGTAGAGACGAGAGGTCGACTTGATACTTTCTAGGATCAAGATAATATAGTAATAATGTACTATGCTAAGCATAAAAGTCTCCAATATTTGATAGATTATAATGAGAAGCAAAAATCATGTTCTTGACCATATTTCGGTTAACCATTTACATTTCTTAAACACTTAGCAAGAAAACACGTCATGACTAAGCTTTAGCATATATATATCATGCACAATCATGCCGAGGTCGACGGCCCGCTCCAACAGAAAATAAACTGTGCACTGCCGAGGGTTGAACGGCACGAACCATAGATGTATTTATTTACACTGAGGCAATCAGCCCGATCCACAATTATCAAGAAAACATCAAGAATACACACAAAGGCACATTTATATACAAATAAATTCTTACAAGGGTTTAACGAGTTCACATGTTCACATTTATTTCTTCCAAGTCTCTAGCATATCGTGAATAATCATATTAACAAGTCAATATCAAGATAATAAAAAATTAAGCATGATGCGGGTCCTAAACTACCCAAGCAATTAATATCATAGTAGCTACGCACGGACTCTCGTCACCTAGTACGTATGTAGCCCCCGCATTTAGTAGCAATTTTTTCAATTATTATACCTATGGGGACAATTTCCCCTTACAAGGTTAGAAAAGAGACTCACCTTGCTCCAAAGCGCACTTCCAAATATCAAGAACAAGCCCAAGCCCTAAATTCGGAGCCGAATGATCACAAACTAGTTAAAGGTGGTAAGAACTAGTCAATATAGGCTTACAAGATCGAATTTTATAACTATTTAAGAAATTTCCCAACCCTTTCACAAGTTTCCTAAATTCCGACCCCGGGCCCACGTGCCCGGATTCCAAGATTTTTCAAAGGAAGTTTTTCTCTACAACCTAAAGATCAATAATATATGCCTTCTAGTTCATTTTATAACAATTTTCGTGGTTAAATCTAAGTTTTACTAAAATCCTAGGTCTTGCTCTACCTCTTTGATTTCCACTAATTTTAGTGTCTTAGTCTACCCAAAACCCAAGTATTAAACTCACATTAGCTAGAATTTACTTACCTCACAATGCTATGTTGAAATCCCTTTTTTGAAAGCTCCAAAATCGGCCAACTGTAGAGTCAAAATGAAATAAATGCCCTAAGTCCCTTTTTTAAAAGCCATACCCAGGCCTCTGATGTCGCATTTGCGACACCAGGCTGGCAAATGCGAGGTCGCAATTGCGACAATAGGTTCACAAATGCAAACTGGGCCCTTGCCTTCCTTTATCGCAAATGCGATGGAAGGGTCGCAAATGCGGACCCTGCTGGGTTCGCAAATGCGAAGAAGGGAGTCGCAAATGCGACCACTGCCCCAGCCGGCCAAGATCGCAAATACGAATTCAACCTCGCAATTGCGAGTTCGCAATTGCGATGCCCATCTCGCAATTGCGAGATCTACAGCAGCAGCAGCTAAAATACCAGCAAAACTGCTATGTTTTCCTACCTCCAACTATGCCCGAATCTCACCCAAGCCCTCAGGGCTCCACTCCGAACACTCACGCAAATCCTAAAACATTGTGCAAACTTGCTCAAGCAATAAAATTGCCGAAATAACACCCAAAACCACGGATTCAACATCAAAATGCATGAAATCCTTAAGAACATCCAAATTCCTATCTTTTCAACCGGACGTCCGAATAACGTCAAATCAGTCCTGTTTCTCACAAAATTTCACAGACAAGACTAAAATATTATACCGAACCTGTATCGGGCTCCGGAACCAACATACGGTCCCGATACCAACATGATCAAGCATTTTCCCTCTTTATTAAACTCTTAGGATTTCAATTTAACAATTTTCAATAAAAATTCATTACTCGGGCTAGGGACCTTGGAATCCAATTCCAGGCATACGCTCAGGTCCCATATTTTCCCACAGACCCTCCGAGACTTCCAAATCACGAATTCGGGTCTGTTTTCCCAAAAAGTTGATCGAAGTCAAACTTGGTCTCTTAAGAGTGTCACGCCTCCTTTTTCCGAAAGGCTTTACTACACCCCGGGGAAAGGTATAATAAAAGGATTTTTTTCAATTAAAGGACAATCGAAACGGGATTCGTTTTTATTTAAGATTCAGAGTCGCCACTTGGTAGATTTATGGTGTCCCAAGTCACCGGTTTGAATCCCGAATCGAGAAAAGGGTTTGACTCTGTTTAACAGTCGCGAACCAAAAATCCGGGTAAGGAATTCTGTTAACTCGGGAGAAAGTGTTAGGCACTCTCGAGTTCCGTGGTTCTAGCACGGTCGCTCAACTGCTATATTTGGCTAAAATATCTGATTTTAATACATGTTAAAGTTACAGTGCAATTTTAAAGTTATTTACCGCTTTTTATCAATTATTTTTATTTAAGAAAGTGAACGTCGTTTTATTTTCAGATCACGTCACATGAAATGCACCCGGATCTTTGACACAACCTTATTCAACGTTTTCGGATTTGGATTTGGGTCGCATGAAATACACACCCGTATTTAGGAAGGTAATTTTATTAAAAGCGCACTTAAAGCGATTACCGTGTTGTTATCGTTTGGGAAGGCCGTGAAATTTACTAAACGGCCCATCCCGATTTCTAAGTATTTTTGAATTAAGTAACTAATGAGGGCCCTGCAATTATGTGTTTGATTTGGCGAGGCTCGTCTCATTTTTATTATTAAGGGCCAATCTAAAGCAATCTAAAATTATCTATTTATTTTTTGTCTCTAATAATCAATTAATTCACGAATATAAATTCAGGCCTCGAATTCAAGTCCGAATTCAATCAAAAGGGTAAAACCTTTTAGCTTGAACCCGCTACCTAACTCAAAACCCAATTTTATATTTATGTATTAATTTTCCTATTTTTCAATTATTTTTGGCCTACGGTGACTTTATTGGGCCTTAATGACAACTTTCAATATTTCAATCATACTTGAACAAAGGATACTACCCAAACATGGACCTAAGTCCAACGACAATCACGCCCTAACTCTACTAGTCTTTCCTTGTGAAATTTAAACTAGGGCTAGAAGTGAATAATCAAGCCTAAACCCCAATCCATCACTAAACATGTCTGTATTACTTCAGGTGCTATTTATTCCCTAAAAAAATCAATTTGATACATGAGTCAATTATTCATTTCCATGTACAGTGAACAAATCTTAATCCATTATAGAACTCTTTCAATCCGAATTATTAACATAACTACAATCAATCACAGTTTACGATTATTATGAGATTAGTCGACAAGTATTACCCTAATTACCATTAAAATCGACATGAATAATAGCACAATTAATTTCTTTATTTACCGTCCGGTTTTCAAGTTCAACACAATGATTTGAATTTGAAATTTATAATAAACGTATTAATTCCTACTTTCAGTTCAAAACTAACAATTCAATTATCACTGATCACAATTAATGCTACTGGTAAAATGGTTATACAATTGTAAACAAAAACTTCAACAATCTAAATAGCTACTAATGATGACTCAAGCATTCATCTCACTACAACAGTCCGACAATTAATAGATTCCCAGTCCAATGAAACAGTTTTATTATACAAACATCAGCGTTTGAACTAAGAAATAAACTACATGTATTATTAACTCTAACTATCAGGAACAAATGAGAAAAGCCATTTTTATTGAAACTCCATGTTGAATCAGCTCCAATACAGTAGGATAAGGAATGTACCTGGTTTTGAAATTACAGCAGAAAGTTAATCAGCAGCAAACAAATCAGTAGCAGCAGTGATGAATAGAAATCAACAGCAATTCCATATTTTTATCAAACAGCCCATAAAACATTGAAACTTTTCATCAAAACAAAATTCATTCAAAATCAAACTCAATTGGATTCAAACTCATTCGAAATCAACTAAACTTGAAATTAAACTGCAGAGTTCAATGGATCAGCAGCTGTTTTTGTGTTTTCTATTAAGTTTTCTAAAGTTTTTGGATTTTTTGGAAGGAATTCAAATCTAGAAGAGGAATTGGCATCTGAAATTCTAATTTCAGATCTGAAACTTGGCAGATACTTTTGGGGAGAATTTTGGGGTGCCAAACTTGTGAAATAAGGCAGAATGACTGCCTATTTATAGACACACTTGGGAGGGAATTTCAAATTTTTATTTTACCTTTTAGTCCCTATGTTATTTCTGTTTTTCACCTTTTATTTCTGACTTGCACTACAAGTTACTACACCTATTTTCTGAATTTTAGTTCAAAACCCTTCTAGAAAGTCCTAGGGGGTTCTATTATGATTTTTATATACTTAAAATCCCTAAACTACCCTTATATTATTTTTGTAATTACTATTTTTGATAAACCTGATCTTTTCCTATGCCCAAACTACCCCTGAGGTTTCCTGAAATTACTGTATTACCCCAGCCCTGCACCTTAGTTAATTATTCCATAAAATTCAACTTTAGTCTAGACAATTCATGAAGTTTAAACTAATTACTCAACACTAATTCAGTTATAACCAATCAAGTTCAACAATTCTAAACTAAACCAAACTACAAATTGCTCCTTAATTCAACCAAGCGAAAATAGCAATCAACCTCTAGATAAACTAATACAGCATCATCAAATAAGAACAGAACAGAAAAGGAAGGAACAAGCATCAACACTATTATTGAATTCAGACTAATCGTTACTATTATTAAAGTATGATCAATAAAAAAAACTAATCCGGCTAATTAGTTAAGCTAATGATAAATCAAAGCCTAAGTCCTATTATTAACTAAACTAAGTAATCAAAACAGAATTAAACTCAAGCAGGCATAAAATCAGAATTTCCATAAATCAACCAAATTGAACGGAGAAGAAGAAGAAGGAGAAATTAAACTAACCAAATCAAAACAAAAAGAATTCTTACTGTAGAAGTCGCCCGACCCCGGAAATCTCTCAAAGCAAGCTGACCTGTATAACCCTAGATGTGTAATTCGCCCTGTTTGGCTTGGACTTGTTAGGAATTCGCGTCGAGGGGGTCGAGGAGACTATTTGGCATGATTTTGGTCAAGTTTTGAAGGGATGAAGTTTGGGCCCAGACCTTTAAACTAATATTCGAGATGATGGGGCCTGATTCGGGAGAAGCTGAGGTGAGATACAGAGAGGGGATGACGGGAGGAACCTATGGTGTGAATTTGGGAGCCTTTAAACGAGTTGTGGTTTTCGTCGAAAAATTTAAAATTAAGATTCGAATACTTTGGTTGTGATTCGAGGGAAACCAGGTGCAGGAATGGAAAGAGGAGGAAGACAAGGTTTGATGGTGTAAATTTGGGCTCATTTGGAGCTCCGCCGGCGGCGGTGGCGATTTTCGGCCGGCGGCGGCCGGCGGAGATGCGGTAGAGAAAGGTGGAGACATGGCGGAGATAGGGTGGTCGTTACTGACGTTACAGGGGCTTGTACGAGGAGGAGGGTTTGTGTTGTTTTTTAGGGTTATTAGATTTTAGATATTTTTATTAAACATTGAAGACCAATTATAGGCCGTTGGATTGAGCGATGGACGGCCTGGATTTAGTGACATGAAACGACGTAGTTTTGGCTGAAGGGGGGTTGGACCGGGTGGGATAATCTTTGGGCCTGGGCGGCTACTTGGTGTATTTGGGCTCCAAAACATATCAGCCTAATTTTTGTATTCCATTTATTTTGTTTATTTATATATTTTGTTTCCCACTTTGTAACTTTGTATTTATTTTTATTTTTGTATTTTGTATTTTTGCTTTGTATTTTTTTGATTTTGTAAAAATTAAAACAAAACCTAATTAAACTATTTAACTTCTAAAATTATTTAATATCAATATTTAAAGATGAATGCAACATTTATCAATTAAAATTTGCCTAAGAACTATTTTTGTGATTTTCTTTAAATTGTTCTAAAATAAATTAATACCTACTTAATACTAAAATGTGAAATTAAATTCCTAATGCAAATGCGTATTTTTGGTATTTTTAATATGAATTATCATGCACAAATAAAATGCAGCAATTATCAGAGAATGACACCAAAATGCACAAAAAATTGTAAAAATAAAGAAAAATCATTTTGTTTGAATTTTTGGGAATAACTCATATATAGGGCAAAAATCACGTGCTCACAGCTGCACCTCTTTGCTCGGAAAAATGAAGAGTTTTCGTGCAAAGATAAGTGAGCAAATATGAGCGATTTTTGCCCGTTCGAGTATTCCGTTGTGAAGCATTTTGAAATGTTTTGACCGCACCCTGCTTCAGAGGTTGCCTATATATCCTGGGCTGAACAGGAATCAGGTCAGTGTAGTTCAGGAATGTCTGGTAGCTGGGACTACCAGGAGCTGTGATTTCATTGCTGTTGCTGTTACTGCTTGCTGACCTCCTTATTACACCGTGGTAAAACAAAAAGAAGCTAGCCTAAGCTATGCTTTATGAGTTACAAGAAATCCTATCTATGCCTTCAAACTTGCTCTTCTGTCGCCTTGAACTTGTATCTTGTGTTCTTCCAATGGAATTCTTGCTGTTGCCTTGGCGATATTTTGTCATTCCTCCTGATGTTGCTTGACTACTATGATTTGAAATATGTGTCCATTTTTCAGGTGGGCTCCTGCTTGCGATGCTTGGAAAGTATTCCCTTGTTCTCCAGGTGGGCTCCTGCTTGCGATTGCTTGAAAAGGTATTCCCTTGTTCTCCAGGTGGGCTCCTGCTTGCGATTGCTTGAAAAGGTATTCCCTTGTTCTCCAGGTGGGTTCCTGCTTGCAACAAAATAGATAAACAAAGACAATTTTCTGCCCCAGTCTATTGACTGGGCATATCATGCTATCAGATATTAAAATTTAAAGGCTAAAATTTGGATTGTACTTCCCTTGTTTTCCAGGTGGGTGCCTGCTGCTGAAACTTAAAAAGTATTCCCTTGTTCTCCAGGTGGGCTCCTGATTGCTGAACTTGAAAAGTATTCCCTTGTTCTCCAAGTGGGCTCCTGACTACAATAAAATAGACAAACAAAGAAAATTATCTGCCCCAGTTTGGTGGCTGGGCACATGGATGAATGTTAAACTGAATTATTTTAGTAACTATTATAAAAATTTGAAACTGAATTATTTTACCAACTATTATAAGAATCTGAAATTTAAGTCCTATTATTCAGGGAGGTCCTGACAACTCCTAACAATTATGAACCTAAGTTATATCTTTCAAAGGTATTACTTCCACTACATTTGTTATCCAAAGGTCTTAAACTACTCCCCATTATCCAGGAGGGTCCTGATAACTTCTAATTAAAAGACAATCTTAACCTGAGTTATATATACTAAAGGTACGACTTTCACTATATTGTTATCAAAAGGTCTTAACTACTCCCCATTATCCAGGAGGGTCCTGACAACTTCTAGTTAAAAGACAATCTTAACCTAAGTTATATCTCCTAAAGGTACGACTTTCACTATATCTTGTTATCTATACTGACCTTAAAACTACGTCCCATTATCCAGGAGGGTCCTGAAAACTCTTAATTGAAACCTATTGCAAACTTTAGAACGAGCTTATATTCCTTTGGTGTACGTTTATGCTAGACTACTTTTCTCATGATTGTTTTGAAATTTAAACTAAGTCCCATTTTCCAGGAGGATCCTGATAATTTCCAGTCATACCTGTTTGGGTCCTGCATTTCTTTACGGAGGATTTCTCTGAAACTCCTGCCCCTGTTTCAATCAAAACAAATCTTTTCAGTTTAAAATGTGGTGGTTGGTTTGTGGCCTTGAACTTTGATGGCGATTGCTCTTTCACTTCCCATGATAACTGATTTCCATTTGAATATCTGGCTTGTTTACTGACTAACCACTCTCCCCGTCGTCTTTGTCACAGGAAATACCCCTTCTTTGTTCAAACCCGCATCCCTTTATCTGTTGCATCGCTCATGACCTGATATTTACCAAGCCCTTGTTTTCACGTAAATCTCAAAGCACGACAATTGCTACCCACTCAAAGTGTATGTTGCTCTTTCTTGATTGAACCCACTAGCTCTGACCTTGGGGTCTATTGTTCTTTTACTTGCCATGATAACTAACTCCCAATCGAGGTCTTTGTTTGTTTATTGGTTAACCACTTTCTTTGTTATCCTTGACATAGAAAATATCTCTGATCCGTTCACCATCCCCTCTATCTTTGTTGCATTGTTCATGAGTTGATATGTACCAAACCCTTGTATTTCAAATGAATCCCCAAAGCATGTCAATTGCCAGCCACTCAAGGTGTATGTTGTTTTTCTTGATTTAACCACTGGCCCCGCTTTGATCCTTCATTTGTCATGATAACTGATTTTCATTTGAAGACCTTAATCGTTCCTTGACTGACCACTTCCTTTGTCAGAATATACCTCTTCTCCGTTCGAACCCCATACTTCTATTTGTTGTATTGCTCCTGAATTGACATTTGCCAACCTTTGTGTCTCACATGAACCCCAAAGCATTTTAATTGTTACCAACTTCAGTGCACATGTTACTCTTTTCTGATTTAAACCACCGGCCTTGCCCTTGAGGTCTATTGTTCCATCGCTAACCATGATAACTTTGATTTCTTTTGGAAGATTTTGATTGTCATTGGTGTACCATCCTTTGTCAATCCTATCACGGGAAATTCTTTTGATCTGTTTACCCTCGCCCTTCATTTGTTGTGTTGTTCGTATATCGAGCCTTTGTATTTCCCAAGGATCCCCAAAGCATATTGACTGCTGGCAACCCAATCATGTCTGATGTTATTTCCTGACTTATGACAATTTGATGTGCTGGCCAGATCCCATTTTGTGCAATTGGAAAGCTTGGTGGAAAATTTTGAAGTCATTTCTTACTTGTTGTGACCGGACAGACTCAAGAAGAGGGAAAGACAAGGTGAGAAGAATAGAGTGAAAGAGAATGGAAAGAGATGATTCCTAACAAGAAACCTACAGAGTAGAACACCATCATATGTAGATACCGACTCTAGCAATCTTGACATGCACCTGCAGCCTATTCTATATAGCAAATCTGATGTTCAGCTCTTGTTGCATCTTTTGCCGTGAAACTGGTCTTCAATACTTCTCTTGCCCGACCTGATCTTTAGTCGACTTGTGATGCCCATAGGGTTTTCACCATCAAGCCTCTCTCGTTTTGATTTTTCTCTCGACTCACTATCGCCTTACAGTGCCCGTGAGGGTTTTTACCAATAAGACTCTCTCATTTTGATTTCTCACATCTTTCATTGTCTTGGGGTACCTGTGAGGGTTTTCATCAACCAGACTCTCTCATTCTTCATTTCTTTCGTCTCGACTGGAGTGTTGTCCCTGATATGATTAAACTCCATTCACTTGACTTGGCGTCTCTCGAAGACTGATCAGAAGGTCTTTCTTTAGATCGTAATGTGGGCTTTTAGATGGGATTTAGAAAGAAGGGTATAAAGGCTCAAAATAATTCAATGTGGGTTCAAGACTACAACTTTCGAAATCATATTCCTTGCAACAACCACAGCTTCTGCCCCAGTTTCCTTCTTGGGGANTTGTTGCATTGTTCATGAGTTGATATGTACCAAACCCTTGTATTTCAAATGAATCCCCAAAGCATGTCAATTGCCAGCCACTCAAGGTGTATGTTGTTTTTCTTGATTTAACCACTGGCCCCGCTTTGATCCTTCATTTGTCATGATAACTGATTTTCATTTGAAGACCTTAATCGTTCCTTGACTGACCACTTCCTTTGTCAGAATATACCTCTTCTCCGTTCGAACCCCATACTTCTATTTGTTGTATTGCTCCTGAATTGACA
>MU756360.1:105744-140405 GCA_026770625.1 Nicotiana glauca | reverse complement strand
TTCCACTCTTCGTTTGTCCCTGAAGGACTGTTCTGTGCTTTTCAACTTCCTGGATACCCCATCTCGCTCTTCTCTTCCCGTAACCCTTTCATTTCTAACATGAAGTTGTTCATCCCAGAGGTTCTTCTTGTATGAATTGAGGATCTTGCGGGCATCCCCTGGGGGGTGATATTGAGTATTGTGAGATTTGGGTGGATATTCATTATTTGGGGTAATGGGTATGACATGGGAGTAATTTCGGGGAGACGTAACTGGAAGATGAACGATGGAGTTATTAGGGTAGTCGGGAAAATTGTGATAAGCGGGTGTATCTGGGGAATATGGAGGATCGTTTGGCACTGTGTTTGTAGCTTGGGTAAGGGCAACATCTGGAAAAATCGGTGGTGGCGGGGATGGTGCCTTCCCAGTCATCCAGGCTTGGTACATGTATGTCACGTGTCGTCTTAACATCCGCACCTCTTCACTCAACCCATTATCCCGTTCAACCAATTGACGTCGGGCACCGGTATCAATCAACTCAGTTCTATTGTCGTTCACCATTGCCTTTTTTCCTTGTGTTGCAACGAGGAATTACCGATTTAAAACCACAAACCAACCACCTTTCTGGAATGACAAAAATGAAGCCACCATGTTAGCGTTAGGGCATTTAGCATATTGATTTTTCTTTCCTTTCTTTCTTGTTTTTCCGCTATTTTCTTTTCTTTTTTGCCTTTTTTGTGGTTTTTCCTCTTCTTTCTTTTCTTTTGTTTTTTTTTCTTTTGGTTATGGTCGAATCCTACGTGGATTGCCTACGTATCATGACCCCGCATGAATCAGACCGAGCGTAGTTCTTGCAAATTAAATGCAAAAATAAAGAGATAATAATTTTTTTTTGGGATTTTCAAATTTTGTTTTTCTTGAAGGGAAATTACATAAGCAAATTCCAACTACAAATTCGATGATTAAAACTAGATCAAGAGTACATCAAAACTTCACATCCTGGGACCCGTGGAGCATCACTCGGCATTGCCACAGGCTTCCGCAAGACTGAGAAGGTTTCAATGTCAACTGAGACTATTTTTTAACAACTGTCAATGTAATGGCTTATTTTGACAAAGTGGCTATTTTTGCAAAATTTCGTTTAAGAAACTACAAACTCAATGATTAACAACACATCAAAATTTCTCATCCTGGGGCCCATGGGGCATCACTCAGCATCGCCACAGGCCAGCGCAAGACTGAGAAGGTTTTAATGTCAATTGTGACTATTTTTACAAAATTGGCCATGTAATGGCTTATTTGACAAAGTGGCGATTTTTGTAAAATTTGTTTAAATGACAAAAATTAATTTTGCGGATATGGCCTTTCAGCACTTCCGAAAAGAAGATTTTAAGGCTGTGTCCGCAAATCGTTTAAAAATGACTCAGGGTGGCTATTCTTGCAAAAATGGCTTTCCGGCGTCCTTTCGAGGGACATTCGGCTTATTTTGAACAAGAATGTCATCACCTGACTTATTTGTGACGAAAATTAAAATTTGACATTTTTTGGCTATTTTTGCAAAGGGGTGGTTGGACCCGTCAAAGGTTGCCTACGTATCTCACACTTGGTGAGAATCAAACCAGCATAGTTCTGGCCGATTGGCCAAAATCAAAACTATTTTTGACCAACAAATTACTTTCAATTTTTTTTTCAAATATTTTCTCTTTTTCTATTTTTTTTATTTTTCAAAAATCCGGCAGCATTTCGGTATTATTTGGACATTGGGTTTTCACAATAAATGGTTATCCTCCCTTAGTCCTAACACTGCTATTTTTTCACAATTTTTCACTCAATGTATGCAAGCCGGTCAACATGCGGAGCCGAGCAAATAAATGCAAGTAGCACGTAATATGCATCAGGATGGTCATTTCAATTCGGGTCACCTGTCCTAGACGAACCCAACCCCTGTGTTGAGTCCCCTAAGTCAAAATGCACGTGATGCAAATAAGCGTCCTACTAGGGATCCGGCATGAGTTTATTGTTCTTCTAGGTTTAAATCCTAGGTTTACTGGTCTAGACCTGGCTTACCCGAGCGGACAACTCGGGCCGGGGGGGGGGCGCAGTACCAGGGATACAGAAGCTCGCCCGGCTTTGCAACTTATCCAAACCTCGTTCTAAATTGGGAAAAAGACTCTAACAGAAGAGAAGCTACACGAAGTGCACCCTTCTCCATGATGTAGAAGACTCAGAAAGGGAGGGATTCGTTACAGTTTATATACAATTCAACAAATATTAAAGCAGTAAACATTTAGCACGTATAGCATGGAACATGTAGCAAAATCAAATAAAGCCAAATACAACAATTTAACTGAGCTCGAATTCTTGAACCCTGAACCGAAGTTCTGGGTTCTTGTTCCCCAACAGAGTCGCCAGAGCTGTCACACCTCCTTTTTCCGAAAGGCTTTATTACACCCCGGGGAAAGGTATAATAAAATGAGTTTTTCCAATTAAAGGACAATCAAAATGGGATTCGTTTTTATTTAAGATTCAGAGTCGCAACTTGGGAGATTTATGGTGTCCCAAGTTACCGGTTTGAATCCCGAATCGAGGAAAGGGTTTGACTCTGTTTAACAGTCACGAACCAGAAATTCGGGTAAGGAATTCTGTTAACTCGAGAGAAGGTGTTAGGCACTCCCGAGTTCCGTGGTTCTAGAACGGTCGCTCAACTGCTATATTTGGCTAAAATATCTGATTTTAATACATGTTAAACTTACAGTACAATTTTAAAGTTATTTACCGCTTTTTATCAATTATTTTTATTTAAGAAAGTGAACGTCGTTTAAGAACGTATTTTCAGATCACGTCACATGAAATGCACCCGGATCTTCGACACAACCTTATTCAATATTTTCGGATTTGGATTTGGGTCGCATAAAATGCATATCCATATTTAGGAAGGTAATTTTATTAAAAGCGCGCTTAAAGCGACTACCGTGTTGTTATCTTTTGGGAAGGCCGTGAAATTTACTAAACGGCCCATCCCGATTTCTAAGTATTTTTGAATTAAGTAACTAATGAGGGCCCCGCAATTATGTGTTTGATTTGGCGAGGCTCGTCTCATTTTTATTATTAAGGGCAAATCTAAAGCAATCTAAAATTATCTATTTATTTTTTGTCTCTAATAATCAATTAATTCACGAATATAAATTCAGGCCTCGAATTCAAGTCCGAATTCAAACAAAAGGGTAAAATATTTTAGCTTGAACCCGCTACCTAACTCAAAATCTAATTTTATATTTATGTATTAATTTTCCTATTTTTCAATTATTTTTGGCCTACAGTGACTTTATTTGGCCTTAATGACAACTTTCAATATTTCAATCATACTTGAACAAAGGATACTACCCAAACATGGACCTAAGTCCAACGACAATCACGCCCTAACTCTACTAGTCTTTCCTTGTGAAATTTAAACTAGGTCTAGAAGTGAATAATCAAGCCTAAACCCCAATCCATCACTAAACATGTCTGTATTACTTCAGGTGCTATTTATTCCCTAAAAAAAATCAATTTGATACATGAGTCAATTATTCATTTCCATGTACAGTGAACAAATCTTAATCCATTATAGAACTCTTTCAATCTGAATTATTAACATAACTACAATCAATCATAGTTTACGATTATTATGAGATTAGTCGACAAGTATTACCTTAATCACCATTAAAATCGACATGAATAATAGCACAATTAATTTCTTCATTTACCGTCCGGTTTTCAAGTTCAACACAATGATTTGAATTTGAAATTTATAATAAACGTATTAATTCCTACTTTCAGTTCAAAACTAACAATTCAATTATCACTGATCACAATTAATGCTACTGGTCAAATGGTTATACAATTGTAAAAAAAAACTTCAACAATCTAAATAGCTACTAAAGATGAATCAAGCATTCAGCTCACTACAACAGTCCGACAATTAATAGATTCCCAGTCCAATTAGACAGTTTTATTATACAAACATCAGAGTTTGAACTAAGAAATAAACTACATGTATTATTAACTCTAACTATCAGGAACAAATGAGAAAAGCCATTTTTATTGAAACTCCATGTTGAATCAGCTCCAATACAGTAGGATAGGGAATGTACCTGATTTTGAAATTACAGCAGAAAGTTAATCAGCAGCAAACAAATCAGTAGCAGCAGCGATGAATAGAAATCAACAGCAATTCCATATTTTTATCAAACAGCCCATAAAACTTTGAAACTTTTCATCAAAACAAAATTCATTCAAAATCAAACTCAATTGGATTCAAACTCATTCGAAATTAACTAAACTTGAAATTAAACTGCAGAGTTCAATGGATCAGCAGCTGTTTTTGTGTTTTCTATTAAGTTTTCTAAAGCTTTTGGATTTTTTGGAAGGAATTCAAATCTAGAAGAGGAATTGGGATCTGAAATTCTAATTTCAGATCTGAAACTTGGCAAATACTTTTGGGGAGAATTTTGGGGTGCCAAACTTGTGAAACAAGGTAGAACAACTGCCTATTTATAGACACACTTGGGAGGGAATTTCAAATTTTTATTTTACCTTTTAGTCCCTATGTTATTTCTGCTTTTCACCTTTTATTTCTGACTTGCACTACAACTTACTTCACCTATTTTGTGAATTTCAGTTCAAAACCCCTTCTAGAAAGTCCTAGGGGGTTCTATTATGATTTTTCTATACTTAAAATCTCTAAACTACCCTTATATTATTTCTGTAATTACTATTTTTGATAAACCTACCCTTTTCCTATGCCCAAACTACCCCTGAGGTTCCTTGAAATCACTGTATTACCCCAGCCCTGCACCTTAGTTAATTATTCCATAAAATTCAACTTTAGTCTAGACAATTCATGAAGTTTAAACTAATTACTCAACACTAATTCAACTCTAACCAATCAAGTTCAACAATTTTAAACTAAACCAAACTACAAATTGATCCTTAATTCAACCAAGCGAAAATAGCAATCAACCTCTAGATAAACTAACACAACATCATCAAATAAGAACAGAACAGAAAAGGAAGGAACAAGCATCAACACTATTATTGAATTCAGACTAATCACTACTATTATTAAAGTATGATCAATAAAAAAAACTAATCCGGCTAATTAGTTAAGCTAATGATAAATCAAAGCCTAAGTTCTATTATTAATTAAACTAAGGAATCAAAACAGAATTAAACTCAAGCAGGCATGAAATCAGAATTTCCATAAATCAACCAAATTGAACGGATAAGAAGAAGAAGGAGAAATTAAACTAACCAAATCAAAACAAAAAGAATTCTTACTGTAGAAGTCTCCCGACCCCGGAAATCTCTCAAAGCAAGCTGACCCGTATAACCCTAGATGTGTAATTCGCCCCGTTTGGCTTGGACTTGTTAGGAATTCGCGTCAAGGGGGTCGAGGAGACCATTTGGCATGATTTTGGTCAAGTTGTGAAGGGATGAAGTTTGGGCCTAGACCTTTAAACTAATATTCGAGATAATGGGGCCTGATTCGGGAGAAGCTGAGGTGAGATACAGAGAGGGAATCCTTAAGTTTGAATAATACGTTCAGAAGTTAAGGACAGACATTCCTTAACTTTGAGTTCAAAGTTCAAACGTTAAGAACAGGAGTCCTTAAGTTTGAAATGCAGGTTCAAAAATTAAAGACAGATAGTCCTTAAGTTTGAATTACACGTTCAAAAGTTCAGGACATGGAGTCCTTAACTTTGTGTTTAAAGTTACCTCAATTTCTTTGTTGCTCCAATGGGACTTGTAAAGCTTCTCGTTTACACAAAGAGTCATTACAAAAACCCAACTGTTTACATCACAGAGTATGGTAAGCAAAAAATCTAATTTATTGAACCTTTATATATATATATATATATATATATATATATATATATATATATATATATATATATATATATATATATATATATAGAGAGAGAGAGAGAGAGAGAGAGAGAGAGAGAGAGAGATATTTTAAATCATGACTTTAGTGTTCACTGAATATCGTCTCTGATTTTCATCCTAATTTGAAACTCATTTGACATTGTCATTAGGAATGGGTGAGTCTGATATTGATGAAGTTGCAAAAGGTGTCAATGATGCTCAGAGGGTTGATTTCTACCAACGCCATATTAAGGCTCTTTATCCGTGTCTACCAAAGACTAAAAGACAGGTATAAGTTATAGCAGAAAGGTATTTTCGTCCAGTCAGATATAAGTTTATTAAATCAATGGCTAAAGACTAAAGATATTTAAAACGCTGGCTTTAAAATAAAGACAGGTGTTGTTAGTGGCTATTTGTGCACATCGGCCTTTGATGGACCGACAAAGCTGATCTGCATCTATCAATTTCCCAAATGTCCCTTTTGAGACTACTGTTTAAATTTAGTCCATATTATAAAAATTTGTGCAAATATAGCTCAAGCGAAATTACTTCTTTCCAACGACGTGAGACTCAGGTCTAATATTTGCTCATCTTCTTTTTAATTTGCTCACAAAACATTAGGTTGAGGTCTAATATTTGTAATAACTTACAAAGTTTTAGATTGTTGTCTAACGTTTTATCATCAGATTTTTAGTTGCTCAAAAAGGATCTTTAGACCGTGATTTGAAACGTCCTTTTGCAAGAAAGGCTGTGTGTAACGTTGGCTGTATCTGTAGAGAATGCAAAAAAGAAAAATGAAGAATCGAGAAACTGGTCAAAAGAATAATATGCGGTAATTGCTGTGTCGTGGAATCTAATTCTGTGAAATGTACTGAATTTGCAGTCAAGGATTCATATCCTTTCCCAACATCAAAATTATTAGGGGAGGATTACAATTCGGCAATTTTTATTGCCAGGTCAAGATATTTTCAAAAGAAATCTGTGTGTGCATTTATCTATATAATGTTAAGATTGCAAATTTAGCACTAAAAGTAAAACAGACAGTGAAGGATTCTAACATGTATGCCAAAATACTCTGTCCAAATCAAACAGTAATTGCTTTGTTATAAAGCAATAAAAGAAGAGGAATAGCATTGCACAAAAAGTAGGGAGAAATATTTTATTGATTTGGGATGAATTATAATGGAATAAGACCCTCTATTTATAGGAAAAGAATGACTCAGCCACCAAGTAAAATCTCTATAAATATTGACATTTACCTTAAATAAAATTCTATTTATAACACAGCCCCTTTAATGTTTATTCAACATATAATGTATCTCGTTAAAACTTTAACTAAAATAAAGCCAGTGGAAAAAAATTCTAGTGAAGGAAAAAGAGTACACATATCTAAGAATACGTCTTTTGGTTGACTCGTTAAAAACCTTGCAAGAAAAATCTAGTGGGACAAAGCCTTGTAAGAAAAAAAGTGTACAACGCGTATTAATTCCCTCTGATGAGAGCATCAATTTGCATCCTTGAGCCTTCGCATTCCAATCTTGTACACTAGCTTCTTGAAGGTTGATGTCGCCAGAGATTTGATGAATAAAATAGTCATACTAACTCCAATGAATATGTTGCACCTTTAAAATCATCGCTATCACATTATCATGCGTATAGTTATAGCAAGTATGTTCACAAATTATACTTAGGATGTAGTACTTCATAACGAAGAATTTTATATGCTTTAAGCGATTTAAATCTTTTAAGGATTATCATGTAAGTTAAGTCATATAATAGACTTTAATTAGAAGCATATCAAGTTTTCATGTCATGCTAGGCAAATAAGATATCAAAAACTGATTGCACATACCATTGACTTTATACTTTCAAGTATTTGAACTACATGTTCAAACTACATATCTTTCATATGAAATCAATTCTATTCGAATTTGTTTCTCCTGACTTAAGATCCTCATATATATTTAGCGCGATGTCGTCGACGAACATTTTATATTGGTTCCAACCTTCTTATTTTTCATGAAGACATAACATAAAGATCTCTTCATTCATATTTTTAGATACCTGAACCTCTCCTGAGATTTTATGAAGTGTTATGCCACGTAATCATCTAGATCATTTGCCTCCTTATTATGATCATTTTCTCATCTTTTTTATCAAGAATTATTCTAATAGGAGCATACAACAGTTGAAAATATAGTTACTTTATTTGGGTCAGCAAATACGTTTGGCATGCTTTACAATATAGTGCAGATGATTTATCTTTTTTGTGAACTTCAAGTTCATATTATCTTTGAGGATCTAGAGGTACAAATAATAATTCATTCCACGTAACTTTTTCTCAACTGTTTATCATGTCTCCCCCTCATGTTAGAAAATTTAACCTGCTTTCTCAACTTTGAAAATCCATCTTTGTGCATTATGGTGTTAATTAAAATATACACCACACATCAATAATAATATTAAGATAGAATTATTTGGTTCCCGACCATAAACCACTTGTAAAGGGAGAATGTAATATACTTTTGTATATAATTGTAACGACCGGCCGGTTGTTTTAAGAATTTGCGCCCCGATTCCCTATTAACTGCATTTTCCGTGTTTGTTTCTGCTATTGTGAGTTGCCGGGAGGATTTATTTGGAGTTTCGGAGAGTTTTTGGACACTTAGTTTCTTAATGAGAGCTTAAGTTTTAGAATTTGGATCGTAGTCGGAATAGTGTGAAGACGGACTCGGAATGGAATTATGTTGGTTCTGTTAGCTCCATTGTGTGATTTCAAGCTTAGGGGCGTGTTCGGATTGTGTTTTGGAGGTCCGTAGCTAATTTAGGCTTGAAATGCCAAAAGTTAAATTTTTGAATTTTCCGGTTCGATAGTGAGATTTTGATATCGGGTTCGGAATGGAATTTCGAAAGTTCGAGTAGCTCCGTCATATTGAATGTAATGTATGTGCAAAATTTCAGGTCATTCGGATGAGGTCTGATAGACTTTTTGATCGAAAGCGTAATTTGAGAGTTTTTGAAGTTCTTAGGTTTGAATCCGATGCTAATTGGTGGATTCGATGTTGTTTGAGGTGTTTTGAAGATTCCTATAATTTGGAACAATGATATGAGACTTGTTTGTGCTTTTGGTTGAGGTCCCGGGGGCCTCGAGGTGATTTCGGATGGTTGACGGGAAGATTTGAAAATTTGAGTTGCAGGTGAAGTTATAGCTGCTATCATAACTGCATCTATAGTTGAGAGGCCGCAGGTGCGACTCCCGCATATGTGAAACCAAGCCGCAGAAGCAGCCAAGAGGGAGAAGACCTATAACCGCAGAAGCGGAAGGTGTACCGCACCTGCGGAACCGCAGATGCGGATTCTGGGTCGTAGGTGCGCGTTCTAAGTCGCAGGTGCGGTGGAGGAGATTTAAGTGGAAACTACATAAGCGGTTCCCTTGAACGTAGAAGAGGTCTCGTAGATGCGGAAAATGGACCATAGATGCGGCTTTGCTGGGCAAAAAATAGGAATTTCGAGGGTTTTGTTTCAATTTAGAAAATTAATTTAGGAGCTCGGGATTGACGATTTTGAGAGGGATTTTCACCTAGGTGTTTTGGGTAAGTAATTCTTACTCAGTTTTGATTGTTTTTCACGAATCTATGCTTAAATTTATCCTTTAAATTCAAATTTGGGGTGGAAAAATTGGAGAAAAGTAGGAAAAGTTCTTACACCTAATATCTGAGTTTGGATCACGATTTTGATGTCGGATTGGAGCAATTTCTATATATATGAACTCGTGAGAGTATTAGGATTCTGAAAATGTAAATTTTACCCGATTCCGAGATGTGGGCCTGGAGGGCATATGGTCATTTTACCTAATTTCGCGTATTAGCTTAGAATTTATTTGTAGAATTAGTAACTTGAAGTGTTATTTACATTATGCAATTAAATTGGATGGATTTAGGTCATTTGGAGACGAGTACTCGTGGCAAAAACGTAGTTTCGGGTTGACTTTGGAGTCGGTTCGATGTTAAGCTTGTCTAACCTTGTGTGGGGGAAACTCCCCTTAGGACTTTGTGTTATTGATATTTGAAATACCTTGTAAGTGAGGTGACGAGTGCGTACTTGTACTAATTATTGAAAAACCCGGTTTTCATTAAGTAAATATAAATTGTGTTTCTTTTCCTGTTTATACTACCTGCAATTTAAGCCTGTTGTTAGCTTAAGGAAGCATGTCTAATTGACTTAATTGCTTTACTTGTTCAAACTGCCTTATTTGGATTACATGCAGCATGCTAGGCTAGAAATACCCGTTTTACCTTGGTATGGAATTTGAATTGAATTGTGTATTCTTCATGTTGTTGCTGTGTGTTTACTTTGGGACTATGGATTTGTATTCCGGGAGATCCCCCTGCACTTTTATATTGGAACTACGGGACTGCACCCGGTAAATTCTCCAGTACTTGGTATTTATATTTGGAACTACGGATCGGAATTCCGGTATATACCCGCGCACTACGAGTTGGAATACGAAACGGTATCCCTGGAGATCTAGTGGATATTTATATTTTGGACTACAGGAAGGTATCCTGGGAGATCCCCGGTTTTTATCTATGAGTTGAGATGTACTCTTTTCCGTGATTATTTTGTCTCTGTTATAGTTGTTGTTGCACTTTCTATTTTGTGTTATTTCTTACTATTGCACCTAATTGTACTGTCTCATTCAATACTTTTATACCTTATATTTCATTTAATCTCAGTAGGGCCCTGACTTTTCTCGTCATTACCCGATCGAGGTTAGGCTTGGCACTTACTGAATACCACTGTGGTGTACTCATGTCCTTTCTGTGCATGTTTTTCATGTGCAAATCCAGGTACTTGGACTTAGTCCTATCATCCTTGAGGCAAGGTGACTCTTTCAGAGATTTCGAGGTATATCTGCCGCATCCGCAGACCGAGGAGTCCCTTTCTATTCTATATTTAAGTATTAGCCCTTCTGTATTTTCTATTGTTAGACATTCTGGAGTTAGATACTTGCAGGCATCCAAAAGCTTGTGATTTCATGAGATTCCATATTTTGAAAAATGTTGTTAGTTTCGAGAGTTTGCATTGTATATGCCGGCATCTTAAACACTGTTTCACTTTGTTTTTTCGGTTTTAATTACTTCTTTCCGAAAATTATTTATTTTCCAAATTGTCAGGCTTACCTAGTCGTAGAGACTAGGTGCCGTCGCGATAGTTCATGGATAGCAAACTGGGATCGTGACAATAACCTATATCAAACTGATATAGATAACTTTATCCTCATAAGTAATAGTTTAGCTATTAAGTGGAGGCACTCAATAATTATTTTTCTAAACCAACTGAAATGTAAACCAACTTATCAAGATAAACCTGCTTGAATAGAAAATTTGGAAATTATGCTCTAAATTAAATTATTGAGCAGTTACCTCGCAAATACCAGGTTGTAGGTTAATAATAATCGCACATGTAACCATCTCATAGATGCATCTTATGTGGTATACATGGCAGGTGAATGAGCCCATATTCACCTTTGATATTTTCAGTAATCATGGGATTCAATCCCAATTTTAATTGGTCTATTAATTAATGAGAACAAATAACATAAGAGAAAATAACTTTCTACCTCTATAATATTTACCCATGTGAATTCTCTTTTATTTTTACACATCATACTTAAATTAATGGCTAAACTAATTATGTCAATTGGAGAAATTATCAATATTGATAAATTCGGGTTAACACCATGACGTGTGCAGTTATGAATACACTCCGAGTTTATTATGATATGAGTTTTTATATCAATAAACTTCTACTTTATTGTGGCATTCTTTTATTTGTGTAGTACAAACTGGAGAATAAAGGGAGTAGCTTTTCACATACATATCACCCACTACAAGTTGTAGTAATATACGATATTAAATCTTTCCTTTATTTATAGTCTCAATATAATCAATCACTATCGCGAATACTTTAGAAACTTAATAATTTTGTTTGAGACTTACTACAACACAACGCTTATTGATAATCAATTTTATTTCTCCAAAGTAGTATAATTGGCCCTTCTAGAGCTTTCAATTAATTTTGTACTGGAACATATTCATCAACATCCATATAGTGAATATCTCTTTCAAGGAGAAAGTTATGGTCATGGTCAAAATCATTATAGGCAAGATAAGTTGCTTCTATTACTTTTTTGTTGTAATAATCCTGTAGACATATAATTTTTGACCCTCCCCCAGATATTACATATTTCAGCGTAAATATTTAATTTAGATTTAGTATCGCTATGACTCTTTTACTTTATGTTTATCACACAAAAATAAAAATTACAAAAAAAAATATTTTCATCCTTAGGTTAAAGTCAATTAGTATATTTATATTTATAGTATTATAACATTTGAAAATACAAAAATTAGTTTCACCTTTAGTATTTAGTTTTATATTAGTTTATTTTAATTTAGAGTAATTTTTACATTTTATAGATAAATTTTACTATTTGGTCTTCCTAGCCTACATTCAAATCCAAAATACATGGTCCAACCCAATTTCCTAAATTCAAACCCAATTACCCTTAGCCCATAGATCAAAGCCCAATACCCATAAAATCCTAATACTTTAAAAGGATCTTTTTTCTTCTTCACAAGCTAGACCTAGACCTAGACCTAGACTAAGCTAAGAACGGATCCCTCACCTTTCAAGAAAAAATGAGCCGCAATTCATAAAAAAAAGAAGAGAAAACGGCAGCCTAAGGTTGGCTTTGTTTTTATCATTTTATGTCTCCTTCAGATACACCATAGACTTGGCACAGCTCTTCTGTAGCTCCAGCATCACGAGCGCCCATAAATTGCCATTTACTTCTTCTGGAACTTGATTGTATAGCTTCTTCAACCGCTGATTCCATTTGTTTTATTTGTTCATGAAGGGACCACAAACTAGCAGTTTTATCATACTCCACTACTACTTCTGATGGCATTGGCACATGTTTATCAAGGTCCTTTCGATCCTTTATGGTAAAGACGACAGAATCTAATTTCGAACGAAAAATCAATGCGCCGTCTTTTCATTTGTCAGCTCTTTTTTGTGCGTTCTTTTCCAACAACTTCTGGAGATCAAATTTTGAGGTATTGTCCGAGGTTCGTCGAGTTCCGGCAAGCTTCGAAGTCGAGGTTCCGATTTATATTTTGGTATTTTAGTTCAAGGATTGTTGCTTTATTTAGCCCGATTGATTTGGAATGTTCAGCTTTGTTCATCAATAAAAGGTCCATTTCTCAATTTTCATTCTCATTTCATTGTGTTATGACAGCTTGGTGCGCGTGTTGGATGATTTGTGATTCTGCGTTGTTTGAGTAGCATGTCTTAGTTTTCATTTAAATTGTGTTAATTAGTTTTATTTTGATTGGGATGTATGTAGTCTTGGTTCTTGAATAAATGCTTTTAATTGGGTAGATGGAAAATTGAAATTGTTTCTTTCTTGGCAAGGAAGAAGAATGGGCCATAGGGTGGGTCTTGAACCATAAAGAATCTGGGCCAAGTAATAGATCATGTTAACTAGCATATTTGCCCCAATAATATCTTGTTCATAAATTTGGCAACTCAACAACCTCAAAGATTAGAAAAATAATTAAATGCGCTAGTTGCTTTAGGCGCATTATAATAAAATTATCATAGCTACGGGTACGGTTCCTGTGACATAGTTGTGATACATAATTTCTAAATACGGGGGTACATTTATGTGATCCGGCCACAACAACTAATAATAATAATAAAATAAACAGATTGTAGATAGTGGGTATGGTTTCCGTGACGCAATTCGCTATGTGCGCAATAACGGCAAGTGTATGACAATCGTAACTTGTTTAAAAAATAATTTCATTAATCCTAAAAGCGGGTTGAAATAATTAAAAAGCGGTAATAAAGTTAAATATGCACAATAAGTTTTAAAACATGTAATAAATCAGATAATTAGGCCAATTAATAATAGTTGAGCGACCGTGCTAAAACCTCGGAACCCGAAAATGCCTAACACCTTCTTCCGGGATAACAAAATTCCTTACCCGGATTTTTGTGCTCACAAACCGTAAAAATAGAGTCAACTTCCTCGATTTGGGATTTAACCGGTGACTTGGGACACCATAAATTATCCCAAGTGGAGACTATAAATAAATATAAATAATCCTGTTTAGGTTATTGTCACCTTAATTGGAAAAACTCTATTATGTCCCTTTCGGGTAGAAAAATAAGGTGTGACAGCTCTGGCGACTCTGCTTGGGAAGGGAACCCAAAACTTCTGGTTTAGGGTTCAAAATTCGAGCTTAGAATAATTGTTATAGTTGGATTTGTTTATTATCTGATTTTTACGTGTTTGAGCCTGATGTGCTAAATACCGCTTTTTACCGCTTTGATATTATTTGAACTGTATATAAACTGCTGTGAAACCCCTCTCTTCTAATCTCCTGGGAAGTGCACGCTGGCGTGACTTCTTTTTTGTTAGTGTCATACCCTAATTTAGAATGAGGATCAGATCAGTTACAAAGCCGGATGTCCTTTTGGTTACCGGTACGTTACCCCCCCCCCCCCAGCTCGAGTTGTTCGCTCGAGTAAGCCAGGTCTAGAACAATACACCTAGGTTTTAAACTTAGATTAACATAGCCTTATGTCGGATCCCTAGTAGGAATGCTTCTTTGCATCATATGCATTTGATTTTGGGGACTCAACACAGGGGTTGAGTCCGTCTAGGACTGGTGTACCCAAATTAAAAGACCATCCGGATGCATCTTACGTGCGGCTTGCGTATCTGTCTATTTCGGCTTGTATCTTGACTGGCTTCTAGAATAGGGAAAGAAAAAAAAAGAGAAATAAAAAAAAATCAAAAAAAAGAAGAAAAAAGAAAAAAGAGTGAGAGGTAGGTATTTGAAATTATCCTAAAACTCTGCCGAAATTTGGAAAAAAAAAAGAGGAAAAGTCATTTCAAAATAAGTCATTTTTTTCCGTTGCGTCAAAATTGGACGAACTACGCGGGTCTGATTCTCACCGGATGTCGGATACGTAGGCAAACCTCATCAGCTCCGACCCATAATTTTCAAAAAATCCAAAAATATTTTCCTTTACTTCCCTCTTTAAAAACTCTATCTTTTAAACCTTAATTTTTAAAAATCCAAAAATATTTTCCTTTACTTCCTTCTTTAAAAAAGTCTTTCTTTGAGACACCAATTTTTAGAAAAAATCAAAATATTTTCTTTTAATTTCTTCTAAAAATCCAAAAAATATTTTCATTCTTCTTTAGAAGTTTTTCTTCGAAAATTGAAAAGAAAATTCAATATTCAAAAATATTTTTCTTTAGAAGTCTTTCTTTCATAATTCTAACATAAAAGTCCAAAAATCCGAAGATATTTTCTTTCTTCTTTAGAAGTTTTTCTTTCGAAATTCCAAAAAAAAAAATGCGAAATCAGAAGATATTTTCTTTCTTCTTTATAAGTCTTTCTCTCGAAAATTAAAAAATAAATTCAAAATAAAAAAAAAGATTAGTTTATTCACTTTATTCCCGATCTTTCTGAACTACGAAAGCTCTGATTCATGTTCCAACATGAAACGTAGGTAACCCACATCAGGTTTGATCAAATGATTTGAAAAACAAAAGAAAAAAAAAGAGAAAGGAAAGAAACAAAAAAAAAAATAGAAAAGAGAAAACGAGAAAAAAAAGAGTGTTTATTCTAACATGTTTGTTGTTTTAAAATAAAAGCTAGTCAAAGGTGGTCGGTTTGTTGGTTTTCAATGGCGAGTCACAAAAACCATCCAAGATCTCTCGCAAATAAAAGCATCTTTAACCGATGGAACCATTGTTGTTGATCTAAAGTCACGAAAAGGCAAGTAGGCAAGTTGGCGGTGAAAAATAAAAAAAATGAAGGCAAATGTGGGGGTAACTTTACTAGATTTGAGCAATAGAACATGGGCTGCTCGGGATGATTGTCAAAATTTGAGTGTTGAATCCAAAGCAATTAAAATGGTCAAATGTTGTGGTAATGTTGATATGCGAATGTATGACTAAGATGTCGCTTTGTAACTGGAAAGTCACTCCTCCTTTAGACATGGTAGATTATTTTGTCGTCTTTTCTTCTACTTTTTGTGTTATCGAACTCTGCTATCGTTTATTCAATAAAAAGCAGTCAGTCATTTTGTGTCCATTTTGTGCATAGCTCTTTTCACGCTAGTTTTAGTGACATGATGCGAAATTTTTGGCTAGATCTTAGAAAATTGATTTAAGGTTGAATTAGATAACTAAGAACAAGACACTTTTGAGAATTTAAAAAGAGTTAAAATACCTTGGAATTAAGCCCGAGTAAAATTCAAGTGGAACTAGAACAGTCATACCCGTGGAGGTTAAGAATATTTACCTTCAAATTATTGTGAAGATCGGGTTTGGGGATATTGAATCAATTGAAGCTCGGTCGACAGTTTGACACTAAGGAATGGAAAGTGTCTTGTAACCACGACAGACCAAGAAGACACACATGTTCATCAATTATGTGATCGCGAAAGGATACTATGTTTGGCGTTCTCGAGGTTGAGAGGCCCTTTTTCTGCTACCCAAATACCTTATACCCTTTGTCACCCCTTCGAGCCTGTATTATTTTCTTTGACCACCCTCTTCTGGAATCAAGTTTAGAGTCAAAAGTAAAAAAAATAAAAAAAATAAAAAAAAAATAAAAGTCCATGCCCCAAGAGCACAAACTGGGACAGCTTTTAAAAAGTTCTAAGTGAAAAAAAAAGAAGAAAAGAATTGTCAAAGGTTTATGCCCTCAAAAATAGAAGCTGGAGAAACTTGTTTTGAAAACAAAAAGAAACAAAAAAGATAGAAAAAAAACAAAAATGAAAAAAAAAACAAAAAGAAAGATGAAAAATAGTTTTGGGTCAAATGCTTGAACTACGTTCGACCTGATTCCTTAAAAAAGGGATTTGTAGGCAGCCTCACGATTTGGTCCAACCAAATAAGAGTTCAAAAACAATTCCAAAAAATCCCCAATAGCTAAAATTGGGGCAAATGTTTTATTTCACTTCTGAAAGAGTCGATTCCAAGAGTTGTAAGTCTACAACCCCCTTTACTTTGAGTTTATTTTGAGCCTTCATGCCGACCCTTCTGTCCAACCCTATACAAAAACTTTCAAAATAAAGACCTCCTTATATGCCTTCAAGAATGCCAAGAGAAGCATGCAATGAGCAACAGTTGTCACACGACATAGAACACTATCAAGATGCTCACACAAGAAAAGTGAAAGAAAAAGAAAATGAAAAAAATGAGAGAGTCTTACTAGTGAAAACCTTCACGGGCACTGTAAGGCGACGGTAAGTAGAGAAAAATAAATAAGAGAGACTTGTTGGCAAAAACCCCTCGGGGCACCACTAGTCGAAAGTGAGTTATGAAGTTGATACAAAGGATTGGCACGAATAAGCCCGACTTCAAAGGTCATAAGAACGGTAAAAGGAATGAATGGATTAGTTTGGTAGATCGGCCGTTAAGTCCAAAATGCATGAGATGATCATTAAGGCTAGTTATTGAAATAACAAGAGAAAAAAGAAGAAGAAGAAAAAAAAACTCTTCCCCTGTCCTTCCCGACAGGAGCATTTCTTGTTAATATTATTTCTTTGCATCATTAGGCCCTTCACTCTGAGTCAGTCCTTCTTTAAACAAGCAAGAAAAGATTTCAAAATCTGCTACTAGCTTTTCAGTTGCACAAAGTAAATTTGGCCAGCACACTCGGTTGTTACTGTCAACGTGTCTTGAGGATTCATGCAAAGGCTTCCCCAAAAGACTCTTGTCAACCTACTTGGCGCAAGTGAAGATAAATTGTAATTCTCTCTGACAGACAAATTGCTCAAAAGCAGGACGTCATTGAAGATATAAGAAAAGGTCACTTGAGCAAAGATCTTCGGTCGGGATAAGGTTGATTGAGCCACAAAACACCAATGGAATTTCGAGCGAAACAATTAGGATTGGTACAAGAAGTAAAGGTCCCTTGAAAGCAACAATAGAGTCTCCCAACAGTGCATCGAACTACCAATGTAGTCGATCTTCTAAAAAAGAATGGACGCAAAGCCAAAATGCCAAAGATGTCAAGGCCACGAACCGACCACTGCTTTCAAAACTGACAAAATTTTCTTTGTTTGAAACAGGACAAAGCAGAGCAAGGATAGTGGTTCAAAAAAAAAGAAGAGAAAAAGAAGAGAAGAGAAGAGCCGACAAAGGGAAGTTTCTCAAAATCTTTGCCTTTATTTGTCTGTATCTGCATAAAAATTTTCCATTGCTTTTCACATTTTTCCTCCTGGGATAAAAGTCCTAGTTTGATAGATTTTTCTCCCAATAAACATCTTAGTGTCACGACCCGAATTTCCCACCTTCGGGAGTCGTGATGGCACCTACTAATATGAGATAGGCAAGCCGACTATTGAACAAAATACCTTTTTACCCCTTTTATACTTTTTAACAATTATAAATCAATAACGTGTAAATAATAGAAATTTCAATAAGCGGAAGAAATACAGTAAATTATCTGAAATATGAGTCTAATACAACTGTTTAAGCCTCAACCACCTAGAACTGGTGTCACAGTTTCACAAATGATCTAAGAGTACTACATGCAAAGTCTGAAAAATAAATGATACACTATTTCTTAATTAAGGAAATGAAACAAGAATAAAGGAATAGAGGAAGTTGCCAGGGCCTGCGGACGCCTGCAGATCTATCTTGGATCTCTATGTGGACTGAAGGTAGCCACCCAATCTATGGTCCAAAAGCTGCTCCAGGATCTCCAAATAGTGCATAGTGTAGTATCAGCACAACCGACCCCATGTGCTGGTAAGTGTCTAGCCTAACCTCGGTGAAGTAGTGACGAGGCTAGGAGCAAACTACCAAATAATCCCGTGCAATTCAACTATATACGGCAGAAATGTGACCACCCGACCCGTCATCTCAGGAGTTACTGCCCCATTTCCCCCATTTTATGCTTCTTCATATTTTATTATCAGTATTTGGTGTGTTAGAGTTGATTTGGATCGGTTTTGGTAGAAAATGAAACACTTAGTCTCTTTAAGGAAGGCTTGTTTTGGAAAAGTCAACCGGATGTTGACTATTGAGTTAGAGGGTTTGGATGCAATTTTTGGTGATTCGGTTAGCTTCGGGGGATGATTTATTACTTAGGAGTGTGATCGGAATTTATTTTGGAGGTCCGGTGTAGAATTAGGCTTGAATTGGTGAAGTTAGCATTTTGGCGATTTTCGGTTGATAGGTGAGATTTTGATCCGAGGGTCGGAATGGGATTCCGAGAGTTGTTGTAGCTTTGTTAGGTGATTTTGGATGTGTGCGCAAAATTTCAGGTTATTCGGAGGTGTTTTGGTTAGGTTTTTGATCGAATGCGTGTTTCGGAAGTTTTTGAAGAACTTAGGCTTGAATTCGATGCAATTTGATGATTTTGGTATTACTTGAGGTGTTTTGATGATTGGAGCAAGTTTGAATAATGTTCTAAGATGTGTTGGTACTTTTGGTTGAGGTCCCGGGGGCCTCGGGGTGATTTTGGATGGTCATCAGGATGAATTTTTGGACTTGTGAGAATTCTGAATTGCTGGTATCTGGTATTCCGCATCTGCGGAAAAGGGGCCGCATATGCGGTTTCGCAGATGAGAAGACCTGGCTGCAAGTGCGAGATCTTGAGGAGTTGGCTTTTTCCGCAGGTGCGGGCCTGGAGCCGCATCTGTGATGTCGCAGATGCGGTAGTGGAATCGAAGAAGCGAAGTTAGGGGGTATGGTAATTTCTGCAGAAGCGAACGTGGTGCGCAGAAGCTGTGGCCGCATATGCGGACACCTGACCGCAGAAGCGGTCCTAGGCGAAATTGAAGGTTTCGCAGAAGCGGAAGAATAATTGCAGAAGCGGTGAAGCTATCGCAGAAGCGGAAATGAGGCCTGGGCAGAAGGGTTTAAAATAACATTTCATCCACGAACCCAAACCCATTTTCCTCCATTTTTGAACATTTTGGGAGCTACTTGGGAGCATTTAAAGAGGGAATCGAAAGATATTGACCGGAGGTAAGTTTTATGAGTTAAAAATATGATTATTATGTGAAATTAACCTAGAAATTCATGAAAATTGAGCCTAAAATTGATGAACTAGGGCTTGGATTTTTGACATTTCAAATTGGGATTTGATGGGTCATTTGAGCTCGAATTTGAGAGTTCTTGGTATGTATGAGCTCGCGAGAAGATGAGGAATCCATTGATGTTAAATTTTCTGACTTCCGAGGAGTGGGACCGGGGCTCGGGTTTTGCTAATTTCAAGATTTTTTGCTATTTTTCGATTGTTTTCGATTGGGTATTGTCCCATTGGCATATTGTGATGTATTCGCTCTGATGTTGGATAGATTCGACGCACGTGGAGGCCAGTTTGAGGAGCAAAGGCATCGTGAGCTAGAGATTTCACCGGTTCGAGGTGAGTAATGATTGTAAATGATAGTCTGAGGGTTTGAAACCCCGGATTTGCACATAATAGTGCTGTATTGAGGTGACTTGCACGCCGGATAGCGAGCGTGGGGTAGAGCACCGTTGGGGATTGTGACTTGGTCCGTCCCGATTGATGAAATTATTGGGTATTTGACTGAAACTACTTGTTATCATCATAATTTGGGCTGATTGCCATGTTTGGGGATTCGTGCCAATTATTTGAATCCTTTAGGGATTGATATCACTGTTTTCACATTATTTTTGCATATTATTTGATCTCGGTCCAAGGTTTTAAATATTGTTTCGCAGACTCAGCCATCTTTCTAAGATTTGAAAACTTAAACAATATTTTATTTATGTTTTGAGCTGAGAACTATTATTTTAATATTGCCCAAGGGGCTTATGTGCATTTCTGGATTGAGCATGGATCGGGCTGTGCGCCGCAGCAGTGTTATATTGATATTGAGGCCGAGAGCCTGGTTAATTACATTGATCTTGAGGCCGAGAGCCTGGATGATTATATTGATATTGAGGCCGAGAACCTGGTTGATGCCACGAGATGGATTAATATTGCGCTTGGGTTGTAGGAGCCCTTTTGGAGTCTGTACACACCCCAGTGAACGCCGTCGATGATAAATAAATGGATGGCTCGGGCTGCACGCCGCAGTGGGTACCGGAGTGTACCGTCATATGCATTTGTTCTTATTTGTATTATCTGTCATAATATTTCTACACTCTTGTTTCATTGGCTTTTATGCTACTTCTTTAAAATTACCTGATATCATGGCGTTATCTGCTAACGGAGTGTTGTGCCCGAGAGGCTGAATTTTGTGCTTGCTTGCACTACTTGTTTCGCATTCATTTGCTTAACTGTTGGAAAAATACATTTTCAAAAGAGGTTTTAAACTGAGCTAAGATATTTCTAAAGGGTTTTACAGCTTCACTACTTTATCCCAAAGGGATTTTCACTGCTCCTATATAGCATGATGGCTTTCTTATGTGATTTCTTACTGCTTAGTTGTTATTTACTCTTATTATTCACTGAGTTGGAGTAATCACTTTACTCCCTGCACCTCGCGTGCAGATGCATGTATTTGTGCACCCGGTAGCGGGTTCTGGCTGATCAGAGGTAGAGCTATAGGAGTAGCGAGGTGACTGCCTGCATTTGCAGCACCATTGTTCTCTCTTTTGGTTCATTATTCTGGCCTTGTATATTTTGGGTCTTGTAGTTGTATTTATACTCTGATAGATGCTCGTAACTTGTGACACCCCGGTCGGGCTGTGTTGGGTTGTAAATTTCATTAATTAATATCATTAAGTCATATTTTTCTATTCATTTATGTTTAACTACTTTGAAAGAGACAAATTGGGTTAGTTGGCTGGCCTTGTCTTCACGAGAGGCGCCATCACGACTAGTGCAGGGTTTTGGGTCGTGACAAGTTGGTATCAGAGCCTAGGTTACTAGGTCTCATGAGTCATGAGCAGGTTTAGTAGAGTCTCGCGAATCGGTACGGAGACGTCTGTATTTATCCTCGAGAGGCTGCAAAACCTTTAGGAAAACTTCACTTTCTTGAATCCTTATCGTGCATCCTTGATTCAGCTTGAAAAGAAACTCTTAAAATTCCTTCCACGCGTTCGTAAGCACACATGAGCACTCAGTATCAGATGTGCCTTGATGGCTTGTGATTCCCCGATCCAGGGATGAGAGGTGATCTCTGTGAGTTTGATGTTGGGCCAGTCTGGAGGACTTGAGGCCAGATCTTTGCCTATGGCTTGAGCACCGAGGTGCTGATTATGTGAGAAAGTATTTTGAACTTATATGTTCGGTATTGTCCCTATTAGCCGGAATGATGGTTGGATATCCATGTGATGAGTATGTTAGTATTGCGAGATGTATCTATATGACTTGGTAGTGATGAAGAAGTCTGCTGGATAATAGATGAACTGTTAAGTGTTCGTTTCCTATTGTGATTTGATGTGTAGCCTGAGTATGGGCGCGTGAAGAATATTTTCATGTCTCTTAGTTGGGGAGTGAAGTATATTGCATGTGGCGGTATGAGTTCAGACCCAGGAAGACTAAATGACTGTGTAATTTGTATGACGGTGGAAGGTATGCTGAAATACTAAATTGAGGCAAAGCAGGTGGGTTATCTCATGCAGAGTGTTCTTAAGTGGTATGATCCTTATGTGTATGTTAGAGGATTACTGTAATCCTTATGGGTCGCTTAAGAGAGTGGACTCAACTGATGTGGGGATGAATGCGAGATTTGCAGAGGATTACAGTACTAGATGATATGTGTTTTCACAAACTTGTAAATGATTTGAGTTTAATCTCACTATGGTATTGTGGCATCATTAGAGTAAAAGTGTTATGAGTTGTTGAGTGTCTCTTGATATATGGCTTCGAGCCAAGTTGGGGAGTTTGCTATTGATTAGCTAATTGTACGGTCATGTGCTATGTTGGTTCCGGTTCGAGGCATGCTGGCGAATCAGTTCTGGTTGCAGAAATTGAGCCGAGGATGGCACGAGTGAAGCAAAATTTTGACAAAGGTTACATGGTGCCTCGTAGATGTGTAAGAATCAGAGGATTTCTTAAGCAGTTGTTAGTAAGAGTGCTCAGTGCATGGAGCAGGAAGATGTTTGTTTGTATTGGAATGAGGTCATATCCTGTGGTGTCAGAGCGCTAACGAGGCATGAGTGGTTATGTTCATTTGATCAGGTAAATTGCAGTTCGAATAAGAAGTAAATGACTCTCGAGAATGGTTTTAGTGGGTTCAAGATTTTACATGTAACAATCGGGTGTCTTAAAGTTGTGTATGTGGTCAGAGATTGTGTTTTTATTGGGAAAATGTCAAGACTTGTGGTATTTTTATGTTAATTATGGGACCCTATGTATCAGTACCCGGAAAGTAAAGGTAACGGATTTAGATTCGCAGGAAGTTCTTCAGAGTAGATTATTTTGGGAATGTGGTATTTCTGGGAATATTTGAGAGAGTGTTCAGTGGCTCATGGGTCTTAGAAAGTGTGGTCTTATGTTTGGTTCTCGTGTGGTAAGCTTGGGTTACGGCATTGTGGTGCTACAGTAAGAGGGAATATCAAGTGGATGATGAGTCAGAAGGAAAATTAGATAGATGGAATATCTTGATAGTAGACCGAATCGGTATGGTAAGGATATGATTAATTCCTTGTATGTGTTCAAAGTAATGAGCCCTTGCAGGTATTTTGCAGCAAAGCTCTTGAGTTCTGACAGCTTGCTTAGCTTGGCTTGGATAGAAGGATTCAGTCTTGGCAGTTTAGCTTGTGCAAATGGAATTAGGAGAGGGTTCTCATTGGGTTTTATTGTGGTTCGGAGTTGGATATTTTCTATGGGCATGCGGAGCACGAGATGTTCAATGATTTTCTTCCGAATGGGGTCAGTGGAAGTTCTTGGCTGGATGAGTTACAGTTCAGTTCTGACAAGAAGTTCATAAAACTCTTAAGCAAAGGGTAGCCTCAGATGATAAAGGAAATGATACTGCTAATTGGAAGTGATTTGACGAGAGTATACGTTTCAAAAAAAGGTAATGTGATCAAACTGATGATACTTCGGTAGTATTGCGGCGCTTTCTTGTTAGATCGACTGCTAAAATCTGAGTTTGTTTGATGGCACAGGGGAATTTTAGAATATCTTTTGTGGTATGATTGGGTACTTGAGGTGTGATACGTTTTCATACGGCGGAGTTTTGGATCAGGTATGGTGATTCGTATGCTATATGGAGTTGGAGACTGGGAGTCCTTATGTACAGACTATGTTGTGGTGGTGGATCGTGAGTATCAGCATCGTTTAGTGGTTATTGGGATGTAGAGGCCCGAGTTGATCTTTCTTTGCTTGGTATGATAGATTTTGGATATGATGCTGGGGTGTAGATTGGCTGTCTCAGTGTTGGGTCAATCTAGACTATTGCGCTATGGACTATACCGGAAAACGCCACAGATTGAGTGGCGAGGTGCATCAGATTATGTTCTAGCAGAGTGGTGTATATTCCCAAGACCCAGCGGACGGCTGGGAATGATTGCTTTTCTTAATTGGGCCTTCGTGATGGATTTCAGTGCAAAGGTTTCTGCCATCGATTCAGTTCCGGTGTTGAGGGACTTTTTGCATGCGTTTTTTGTGTCCGGGCATGTCACCAGGCAAGGTTATGGATTTCGGTATTGATTTGGTGTCGGGCACCGTATCGTACGGCTCCGACAGGAGTTATAGTAGTGGAAGGAGCAGCTTTAGGCTTCTTGGTAATGAGTTCGTTGGTAGGCCGATGTGGATACGTGTTTAGCTTGAGTTGGCTTGGTTGGCCCCGAAATTTTATTGTGGAGGGATAGGTTCATTCGATCGTTAGTGAGCTTGTTAGTGTTCTGGGGAGATCTATGAGTTGCTTTTCGGTGTTGTGAGACGTTATGATTTGTTGGTTATGGGCACATGTGGTGCGGTTCTATTGGGGATTCATAGTGAAAGTCGAGTGGGAAGCGTAATTGGGCGTTGCTCGGTAAATGGAGTATTGGTTATGACCTATCGGGTTGCATGTCGTATGTTATTTGTTTCACCGTGGGAGTAATGAATTGCTTTGGTTTCAGACATCAAATTGTGCGTGGCTGTCGATTTTGAGCATAGTGACTTGAGGTGTTTCAGGTGTAACAGTTTTTGGATAGGATCGCGCATTGTAGCGAGGCCACGTGGAGATATGACCTTTCGGGGTAGATTTAGGTATTCTATTTCTATGATGTGAGGCGCGGTCTCAGCCTGGTGTTGTGATGGTACTGATGAGCTTGAGGTACAGCTCTTTCGTTTGAGTCATTTTTTATGATTTGAGTATGTTCAGACCGTTTCTTATTGGTGCGCGTACTATGCAAGTTGTGGCTTAGGCTTGTATTGAGGTGTCATATCACCAGAGTGGTGTGTTGGATTCGAGGTGTTCGTTGGGATCACTAATGAATACGAATGGATTTGATTTTAGTTTGTCGGAAGGATAATATCGAGGTTCGGCTCGGAATCTGCTGTGGTATTAGTCAAAAGGGAAGTGGCTTCATGAATGGTTGATCTGAGAAATGGCTACGTTTATTGCGTGTTTCATTTATCGTTGGCAGTATATGAAAGTATTGGAATGAGACCTTAGTTGATAAGAGGTTATCTACCAGTATTCGGGTATTGTGGGCAACTGCTGTGAATAGAAGTTATCGTTTCGAGTGTTTAGGTTATGTGGTATATCATATGATTTCACTTGAGGTTGCAGGTATGGGTTATTACAGCTGGTTCGGGCTTATTCTGAATATAGATATGAGGTTCTGATCTTGTGTATGATTTTGGAAAGTGCAATGTGGTTCTATGGTTTGTGGACTAGATGGATTGTGGGATTTTAGTTATGTTGTGTTATCGGACCCATGTAAGATAGGGTGACGTGGGATCACCCCCAGGTATATGCTTGGTAAGGTCATTCAGCTATTGGTTGGCTTCTAGGACAACTCTGGGTACGCTCGAGGACGAGCGTTTGTTTAAGTTGGGGAGGATGTGACGACCCGACCCGTTGTTTTAGGAGTTACCACCCCGTTTCCCCCATTTTATGCTTCTTCATGTTTTATTATCAGTATTTGGTGTGTTAGAATTGATTTGGATCGGTTTTGGTAGAAAATGAGACACTTAGTCTCTTTAAGGAAGACTTGTTTTGGAAAAGTCAACTGGATGTTGACTATTGAGTTAGAGGGTTCGGATGTGATTTTCGGTGATTCGGTTAGCTTCGGGGGATGATTTGTGACTTAGGAGTGTGATCGGAATTTATTTTGGAGGTCCGGTGTAGAATTAGGCTTGAATTGGCGAAGTTAGCATTTTGGCGATTTCCGGTTGATAGGTGAGATTTTGATCCGAGGGTCGGCATGGGATTCTGAGAGTTGCTGTAGCTTCGTTAGGTGATTTTGGATGTGTGTGCAAAATTTCATGTTATTCGGAGGTGTTTTGGTTAGGTTTTTGATCGAATGCATGTTTCGGAAGTTTTTGAAGAATTTAGGCTTGAATTCGATGTAATTTGATGATTTTGGTGTTATTTGAGGTGTTTTGATGCTTGGAGCAAGTTTGAATAATGCTCTAAGATGTGTTGGTACTTTTGGTTGAGGTCCCGGGGGTCTCGGGGTGATTTCGGATGGTCATCGGGATGAATTTTTGGACTTGTGAGAATTCTAAGTTGCTGGTATCTGGTATTTCCGTATCTGCGGAAAAGGGGCTCGCAGATGCGAAGACCTGGCCGCAGGTGCAAGATCTTGAGGAGTTGGCTTTTTTCGCAGGTGTGGGCCTGGAGCTGCATCTGCGATGCCGCAGATGCGGTAGTGGAATCGCAGAAGCGAAGTCAGGGGGTATGGTAATTTCCGCAGAAGCGGACGTGGTGCGCAGAATCGGTGGCCGCATATGCGGACACCTAATCGCAGAAGCGGTCCTAGGCGAAATTGGAGGTTCCGCAGATGAGGAAGAATAACCGCAGAAGCGGTGAAGCTATCGCAGAAGCAGAAATGAGGCCTGGGCAGAAGGGTTTAAAATAACATTTCATCCGCGAACCCAAACCCATTTTCCTCCATTTTTAAGCATTTTGGGAGCTACTTGGGAGCATTTGAAGATGGAATCGAAAGAGATTGACTGGAGGTAAGTTTTATGATTTAAAAACATGATTATTATGTGAAATTAACCTAGAAATTCATGGAAATTGAGCCTAAAATTGATGAACTAGGGCTTGGGTTTTTGACATTTCAAATTGGGATTTGATGGGTCATTTGAGCTCGGATTTTAGAGTTCTTGGTATGTATGAACTCGTGAGTAGATGAGGAATCCATTGAGGTTAAATTTTCTGATTTTCGAGAAGTGGGCCCGGGGCTCAGGTTTTGCTAATTTCGAGATTTTTTGCTATTTTTTGATTTTTTTCGATTGGGTATTGTCCCATTGGCATATTGTGATGTATTCGCTTTGATGCTGGATAGATTTGACGCGCGTGGAGGCCGGTTTGAGGAGCAAAGGCGTCGCGAGCTAGAGATTTCACTGGTTCGAGGTGAGTAATGATTGTAAATGACAGTCTGAGGGTTTGAAACCCTAGATTTGCACATCATAGTGCTGTATTGAGGTGACTTGCACGCCGGATAGCGAGCGTGGCGTAGAGCGCCGTTGGGGATTGTGACTTGGTCCGTCCCGATTGAAGAAATTATTGCGTATTTGACTGAAACTACTTGTTATCATCATAATTTGGGCTGATTACCATGTTTGGGGCTTTGTGCCAATTATTTGAATCCTTCAGGGATTTTTTTTTTGGCAAATCTCTAGGCAAGTGCCTAGGGCTAGGTTTTATATATATTGATATCACTGTTTTCGCATTATTTTTGCATATTATTTGATCTCGGTCCAAGGTTTTGAATATTGTTTCGCAGACTCAGCCATCTTTCTAAGATTTGAAAACTTAAACAATATTTTATTGACGTTTTGAGCTGAGAATTATTATTTTTATATTGCTTAAGGGGCTTATCTGCATTTCCAGACTAATCATGGATCGGGCTGCGCACCGCAGCAGTGTTATATTGATATTGAGGCCGAGAGCCTGGTTGATTACATTGATCTTGAGGCCGAGAGCCTGGTTGATTACATTGATCTTGAGGCCGAGAGCCTGGATGATTATATTGATATTGAGATCAAGAGCCTGGTTGATGCCACGAGATAGCTTGACATTACGCTTGGGTTGTAGGAGCCCCTCCGGAGTCTGTACACACCCTAGTGAGCGCCGTCGACGATAAATAAATGGATGGCTCGGGTTTCACGCCATAGTGGGTACCGGAGTGTACCGTTATATGCATTGCATTGCACTCATGCATTTGTTCTTATTTGTATTATCTGTCATAATATTTCTGCACTCTTGTTTCATTGGCTTTTATGCTACTTTTTGCAAAATTACCTGATATCCTAGCGTTATCTGCTAACGGAGTGCTGTGCCCAGAGGCTGAATTTTGTGCTTGCTTGCACTACTTGTTTCGCATTCATTTGCTTAACTGTTGGAAAAAGACATTTTCAAAAGAGGTTTTAAACCGAGCTAAGATATTTCTAAAGGGTTTTACAGCTTCACTACTTTCTCCCAAACGTCTTTTCACTTCTCCTATATAGCATGATGGTTTGCTTTACGTGATTTCTTACTGCTCAGTTGTTATTTACTATTATTACTCACTGAGTTGGAGCACTCACTTTACTCCATGCACCTCGCATGAAGATGCAGGTATTTGTGCACCCAGTAGCGGGTTCTAGCTGATCAGAGGCAGAGCTATAGGAGTAGTGAAGTGACTGCCTGTGTTCGCAACACCATTGTTCTCTCTTTTGGTTCATTATTCCTGCCTTGTATATTTTGGGTCTTGTAGTTGTATTTATACTCTGATAGATGCTCGTGACTTGTGACACCCCGGTCGAGCTGTGTTGGGTTGTAAATTTCTTTAATTAATATCATTAAGTCGTATTTTTCTATTCATTTATGTTTAACTACTTTGAAAGAGACAAATTGGGTTAGTTGGCTGGCCTTGTCTTCACGAGAGGCGCCATCACGACTAGTGCAGGGTTTTGGGTCATGATAGGAAAGAAGAACAGTAAAATACAGTCAAGTATGGGAGGTAACATGCTGCGGGGGAAACATCAATTTAGAATAGAAAGACAACGAGAAATGAAAGAAACAACATATCTCAAATATCAACACAGAATCCGTAATCAATAAGTGCACGGCATCGCCCTTCATGCTTTTACTCTCATCCTCACCAAGCAATCAAGTAATGAAAATGTTCATGGCATTACCCTTCGTGCTTTTACTCTCTTCCTCACCATATAATTAATATAATCGGCACAAAATGGTACATCGTGCGGCACAACATCATCCTTCATGCTTTACACTCTTTCCTCACAAATCATACACGGCATCACCCTTCGTACTTTAACACTCTCTTACCAAAATAATACACGACATCACCCTTCGTGCTTTAACTCTCTTCCTCACCAAAACAACAATCACAAACAATAAGGCTAGGAAATGAATGAAATTACAATAAGAATCCCGACAAGGGAACAATAATTCAACAACAAGTCCCGACAAGGGACAACCTCAAAACAACAACAATATCCCGACAAGGGATCAATATAGTGATTCTTTTCTCCTTTTCACCTTTACTTCACAATTCACTTTACAACTTGAGCCAATGCTCTAAAAGGTTTCAATTTACTTCTTACACTTTCACATTTCATTATACTACTTGAGCCCATGCTCTTCAATATTCAAATGCCACAATTACTTCCACAAACCTTGCTCAACAATAGGATCATCAACAAAGCATGAACAATACAACGAAGGCATAATAATCACAATATAAGACTCACGGGCATGCTTGACACCAACGTATAGATACTCATCACCATATCTATACATCGTACTCAACAATTACCACATAGCAAATAGGACTCGACTCCTAATCCCTCAAGCTAAGGTTAGACCAAACACTTACCTCGATACCACGAACACAATTCACGTCTCAACTATCCCTTTACCCCTTGATTCCACCACCAATTCGCTCATATCTAGCCATAAGTTACTTAATTACATCAATAAACACTAAATGAATCAATTCTAACGCATGAGAATGAGTTTTCCAAAGTTTTACCCAAAAGGTCAAAAATTGCCCCTAGGACCACATGGTCAAAACCCGAGGCTCGAACCGAAACCCGATTACCCAATTCCCCACGAACCCAAATATATAATTTGTTTTTAAATCGAACCTCAAATCGAGGTCCAAATCCCCAATTATTTTGAAAAAGCTAGGTTCTACCCAAAACACTCAATTTCCCCAAGAATATCATTGATTTTTAGTTGAAATCGTGTGAAATGATGTTAATGATTGAACAAAACGAGTTAAAATTGACTTACAATCGATTTGGAAGAAGAGTTATCTTTGAAAAATCGTCCAAGAGTGTTTTGGTTTTGAAGGAGTATGAAAAATGAGAGATTTTCGGCTAAGTTATGAAATTGCAGGTTGCAGATATGGGAATTACGATCAGGGTTCGCAATTGTGAACCCAGACTTCTACTAAGTTCACATCTGTGAAAAAAGGCTCAAATTTGCGAGCTAGAAATTGCGATGAACATGTCGCATTTGTGATGACTGTCCACAAGCTGGGGGATTGCATTTGCGATTAAAATCATCGCAATTGAGAGATAGGCTGGCCTGGGCTACTTTCGCAATTGCGACAAAGACCTCGCATTTTCGACTTTGCATTTGTGAGCCAGGATTCGCAACTGCGAAGCCTACAGGCCTGCACTGAAACAGCTGAAGCCTGCAATTCCTTAAATCCAAAAATTCACCACGTGGCCTATCTTAAACTCACCTGAGCTCCCGGGGCTCCAAACCAAACATGCACACCAACCTAAAAATATCATACGGACTCGCTCGTGCATTCAAATCACTAAAATAACATCAGCAACTATGAATTTAACAACAAAATCATGAAATTTCTTGAGAACTTCAAATTTTCCAAATTTTCTCAAATATGATCCGATTCATGTCGTTTCAACGCCGTTTCTTACCAAATTTAACAGAATTATCTCAACTGACGAACCTGCCGGTCTAGAATAGTTACCGGCTTCTCCTTATAGGACAAGTCCTTGTTCAAGTGGATAGTGTTGGAATCTAACACGTGGAATGGATCGTCGTGATACTTCTGAAGCATGGACACATGAAACACTGGATGCACGGCTGATAAGCTCAGCAGCAACGCAAGTCTGTAAGCCACCTCTCCCACTCGATCAAGAATCTCAAACGGGCCAATGAAACTAGGTCTAAGCTTGCCCTTATTCCCAAATCTCATCACGCCCTTCATGGGTGACACTCGAAGCAATACCCACTCACCGACCATGAATTGCGGTCGACATAACTCTTTTGCCTGGACTGAGTGTTGATACCCAATTTTTTCCTATGTATTTTATACACCCAAATGTTCTCAAAATAGTATATTCATGCATATATAAGCATTCCCAAGAGTTTTGATATTTTTCCTTATTTTTTAAAGTTCTTGGAATCAATTTATTGTCTATTTTAATAGTTCAAAATTCAATAATTATTTCCAGACTATCATTATTGGCGAATAATTTATTTTATTCTCATATTTACACCAAAATATAATTAAGGTAATTTTTGTACATTTTTACAAAATTGCTCGTTATTTTTAAAAGCTAATTGCATATAAATACAATTATAGCCTATTCTACGATTAATAGTGTTTTATAATTGTAAAATTAGTTCTAATATTTTTTAATTAATACATATGTATTATTAATTGGTTTAGCATCTTCAATTTTCTTTTAAAATCATTTTTACTATTTTTATAAAATAATAGGGGAAAACTGGCTATTTCAATTTTGGCCACATTTCGTTTCAATTATAGCCTCAATTTCGTTTTAATCTTAAACCCAATCGGCCCCAATCCTAATGCCCAATTGGGCCAGCCCAATTCCAATTTAACCCAACCCCTGACCCATTAAACTAAACCCGCCCGGGATCCCCTTTAATCCAGGCCGTTGATCCTTTTGATCAACGGCCACAAATAATCCTTTCCTTTTTAATTCCAAACGACCTAACCCTAACCCTCATTTCTCTCAGACAGTCGCCCCCAAACTCTCTCCTTCTCTCAAACTATCTCTAGCACTCGAAACCATAATCGCCTCCCTCATTTTCCTAGATCAATCTCATCGGAGTCCATGGCTTCTCAGGCCCTGGACGTCCTGTACTCACCTTCCTTTCCTTCAGGCCTTGGTCGTTAGAGCTATTCCGAGGTCCGAACTCGATGGTGTCCGAGCAGATCCTCCACGGATCTGTGGTTCTATGGCCTCTCCGGCCGTGTTCCGGCGTGTTCGAGCTTTAAGAGCCTAGCTATGGCTCAGATCTATTCGAGACCAAACCCTTTCCAAGCCTTCTCATTTCTAGGGTTTCTCAGAAACCCTAAACTATTCGAGTTTCTTTCTTCATTTATTTGCCTAGATCTGTGTTGAACCTATGCTATATTTAACGTTTTGAGTGTTTTCCCCAAATTTCCTTTTTAAAATTGTTGGTTTTTCAAATTACGGTTTCTGAAAGCCTTTCAATTCTTGTTGTTATTTCCTTTTAGATGTTTGCCTGTATCATGCTCGTATGTTTTCCTCCTCTATTACGCATGTATTGTCTTTCTACTTTTATATGTATGCTCACATGATTAGTCTGTTTTTCTCACTCTTCTACCATGCATATTTACTACTGAGTTTCTTGATGTTTTGCTTTCCTGAACTATGTTCATGTTCTTGTTAAGCATGTTTTCTTAAATGCCAAAGTTTTCTGAGCATGTTCTTCATGCCTTAAAGTGGTTTCCTTTCTTTGATTGTTTCAAGCCTGCTATTATATTTTGCCTGATTCTCATGAGACTCCTTGAGTCTGTTCACTTGCCTTCTCGTTTCTGTGTTTGATTCGATGGGGAAACCCTAGAATTTGGGGGTTTTCTTGGTAAATTGAATTAGGGCTCCACTTTGGGGACCCTATACCTTCAGACTCACTATGAGTCTCTAGCTGAACTCGTATTCTTTTATGATTCTGAACACTTCAATGTTAGACTCTTCTGTTTGAATTGTTTGCTTTATATGCGAGAACCCCCCCCCCCCCTTTTTTCAAGGTTTTTTCTGCTTGCTGGATTGATTTTGGATCCCTTTGATAGGGTCTTGATTGATTGCCACTGATTTTCTTTGGTTAAGCCCTCTCTACCTATTTCTGGTTTGGTTCATTCGATTTAAAACTTGGTACTTTGATTTTGTTAATTGTTTGATTGATTCCCTTTCCTTTCTCTTTACAAATCAAGTACTATTGAAACCTTTCCTTAAATATACCTCGTGTATTTTCCCTTCTTATGATACTGTGAAGGATTTTATTCAAATTTCCTTTCCTTGTTTACACTTTTCCGTTTGAAATTAAATCCCTTGACTAAAGGGAGAATATTTGAGACTGATTTTTTAATAGGTTTTCTTACCTTTTTCTTACTTGTTTTATACACTATAAAAGAGGCTGCCCTTCTACACTTTTACACACTAACACAGAATACCATCTGAGTTCACAATTCACTTCACTTAAATTCTCTCTTTCTGATACTTACACTGTTGTGGACTTTGCTCATTTTATTCTGCACTCTTTACTTCTATACCGGTATGTTTCAATTAGTTTATATGCCTCAAGAACAATGTGTTAATTCTGCCCATTTGTTTTAGCATAATAACATGGCCCTTTTTTTTCTTTACAGTCCAGTATCTAAATAATCTGTGCAGTTGTTTGTTTGTTGTGAATCTGTTGCTTTATGAATTCCCTTCCCCTTCACCCCTTTTGTATGTGAGTTTATGTTCAGGGCATAGCAGCACCCTAATATTGCTGTCTATGACCCTGAACTGGGTTCTTTGAACTCCTTAACTCGACCAATTCCCATATCCCATTTTCCCATTATGTGTTTGAGCCTTGACTTAAGTCTGATAGTGTCCTAATCACTATCCAGGCCTTTGTCTGACCTTCAAAAGGTCTGCTCCTAACTTGTTCATCTAAACAAGTGGTCAATGGTGTGCCAGCCCACTTTATGGCTAGGTATGACCACCACCTGTCATGGCCTCCTAATTCCCCTTTCACTTTGCACTTACTCCTAGCTATAAGTTCTGCCCCTCTCTTGCAAGCCATGATTTGGGACCTTTGAGCTCCCTCTGAACTTGGATGCCTGAGGGCTGGCTAGTCCACACTGCACCACTCTATTCATAATGGCATCCTGGGTGTANCTGTACTTTCCGGCATCAGACTACTTTTCTGAAACCAGTACTTTTCTAAATCGCTCGCTTAAAATACCTTAAGTTCTGACAAGTGGATCCAAGTTGCCTAATGCGGGCTTCCTGTCTAAACATATGTATTGAACCAATTCGCCCACTGCTTAATTTTTAATTTTTAAAGACCAAACCAGTATGTGTAAAGGCATGCCAAACTATATGTTATCTGACTTATGGGGTTTATGTGAGCTTTGCCTATTTGTTTGTTCATTCCCCATACTTGTTACTTGCTTTTTGAATGTTGATTAGAACTTTTGTCCTTTAAACTCCATAAAGGCCCCATCCCTTTCTTCCCCTTTTAGGATTAGAAGTCCTAATATCCCGGGACTGATAGTTTGGGATGGTTAATAGCATGCAATAGGCAAATGATACCATTCCGCACTCCAATACCTTAAC
>MU756360.1:44995-104268 GCA_026770625.1 Nicotiana glauca | reverse complement strand
TCCAGTCTTCAACTTCCGTTCCTTGTACTTCTTTTAAGTTACTTGTACTAATTATTTAACCCCTTTCCTTTACTTGCGTATCTCTTCTTTAATCACAAAAACAATTTCCTTCCAAATTTCAGCACTTCTAAATCCTTTTCACATTCTTATTTGTAACCGTTTCCGATGTTTGCAATGCTTGTTTGTTTATTTGTTTGCTTGCATTTAAAGTCACAATTGTAGCATGGCTGGGAACCACACTTGTGGATCTTGAGGGGTGTCTAACACCTTCCCCTCGAAATAATTTCAAGCCCTTACCCGAACTCTGGTTTTTTATCTTTATTTCTGTTAAAGTGTCCTAATGCACTATAATCATTAGGTGGAGACTCTCCAAACTCTCAAAACTCAATTCCCAAAGTGGGAAAAGAGTTGTCCTCCCAAATGTCGTGAACCCGATTTCGCTCTTTAGAAAAAGGGGGCGTCGACACTGAGCTGTACGAAGCCTATCCTGAATGATCCTGACCTTGTCCAAGGCATCCTGTACTAGATCCGTACCCAACAACCGAGCCTCTCCCGGCTCAAACCATCTAACCGGCAACCGACACCGTCTACCATACAAAGCCTCAAAAGGAGCCATCTGGATACTCGACAGGTAGCTGTTGTTGTAAGCAAACTCTGCTAAAGGCAAAAACTAATCCCACGAGCCTCCAAAGTCAATGACACAAGCTCGGAGCATATCCTCCAAAATCTGAATGGTCCGCTCGCACTACCCGTCTGTTTGAGGATGAAACGCTATGCTCAAATCAACCCGTGTGCCCAACTCTCGCTGAACTGCTCTCTAGAAATATGAGGTAAACTGCATACCTCGATCCGAGATGATAGACACGGGCACACCATGAAGGCGAACAATCTCCCGGATATAGATCTCAGCTAACCTCTCAGAAGAACAGGAGACTGTAACAAGAATGAAATGTGCAGACTTGGTTAGCCTTCCTCTGAGTCTGTGAGAGTCCAGCAACGAAGTCCATAGTGATACGCTCCCACTTCCATTCAGGAATATCAATCTTTTGAAATGAACCACTGAGCCTCTGATGCTCGTACTTAACCTGCTGGCAATTCAAACACCGAGCCACATATCCAACGATATCCTTCTTAATTCTTCTCCATTAATAATGCTGCCGCAAATCCTGATACATCTTAGCGGCGCCCGGATAAATATAGTACCGGGAACTATGGGCCTCCTCTAAAATCAACTCTCGAAGCCCATCCACATTAGGCACACAAACTCAACCCTACAACCTCAAAACTCCATCATCTCCTAAGGTGACCTGCTTGGCACCTTCGTGTTGCACCATGTCTCTGAGGAAACATAAATGAGGATCATCATACTGCCAATCTCAGATACACTCCTATAATGAAGAACGAGTGACGGTGCAAGCTAACACACGGCTAGGCTCAGAAACATCCAACCTTACAAACTGGTTGGCCAAAGCCTGAACATCCAAAGCAAGCGGTCTCTCACCGACCGGAATATAAGCAAGACTGCCCATACTGGCTGACTTCCTACTCAAAGCATCAGCCACCACATTGGCCTTTCCTGGATGATATAAGATGGTGATATCATAGTATTTCAACAGATCCAACCACTGTTTTTGCCTCAAATTCAACTCCGTTTGCTAGAACAAATATTGTAGACTCTTATGATCCGTGAACACCTCACATGCCATGCCATACATATAATGCCTCCAAATCTTCAATGCGTGAACAATAGCTGCCAACTCCAAATTATGAATCAGATAGTTCTTCTCATGAATCTTCAACTGCCGTGAAACATAGGCAATGACCTTTCCATCTTGCATCAACACTGCACCAAGTCCAATATGAGAAGCATCACAATAAACTGTATAAGGCCCTGAACCTGTGGGCAAAACCAACACCGGTGTCGTAGTCAAAGATGTCTTGAGCTTCTGAAAGCTCGCCTCACACTCCAAACATCTGAACTGTGCACCCTTCTAGGTCAACCTAGTTATCGGGGCAGTGATAGATGAAAACCCCTCTACGAACCGACGATAGTAGCTTGCCTATCCCAAGAAACTCCAGATCTCTATAGTTGATGCTGTTCTAGGCCAGTTCTTGACTGCCTTAATCTTCTTCGGATCAACCTGAATACCCTCTACTGACATAACATGACCCAGGAATGCAACTAAACTCAACCAGAACTCACACTTCAAAAACTTAGCATACAACTGACTATCTCTCAAAGTTCGAAGAACCACTCTAAGATGCTGCTTGTGCTCATCCCAGCTGCGGGAGTAGACCAAAATATCATCAATGAAGACTATCACAAATGAATCTAAGTAAGCCCTGAATGCTCGGTTCATCAAATCCATAAAAGCTGCTGGGGTATTTGTCAATCTGAATGACATCACCAAGAACTCATAATGCCCGTACTGAGTGCAGAAAGCTGTCTTAGGGACATCGGATGCCCTAATCCTCATCTGATGGTAGCCAGATCTCAATTCAATCTTTGAAAATACCTTGGCACCCTGAAATTGATCAAATAAATCATCAATCCTCGGCAATGGATACTTATTTTTTGATTGTAACCTTGTTCAACTATCAGTCATCAATACACATTCTCATCGATCCGTCCTTCTTCTTAACAAAAAACACCGGCGCACCCCGAGAAGAAACACTCTGTCTAATAAAACCCTTCTCAAGCAACTCTTGCAATTTCTCCTTCAACTTTTTCAACTCAGGCGGGGCCATACAATACGTCGGAATAAAAATGGGCTGAGTGCCAGGAGCCAAATCAATACAAAAATGAATATCCCTTTTGGGTGTCATAACCGGCAGGTCTGAAGGAAATACCTCAGGAAACTCGCGAACAACATGCACAGAATCAATAGAAGGACTCAACACTAGAATCACGAACATAGGCCAAATAGGCCAAACACCCCTTCTCGACCATATGCCGAGCCTTCATATAAGAAATAACACTGCAGGTAGAATGACCAGGAGTCCCTCTCAACTCTAAACGAGGTAAACCCGGCAAGGCTAAGGTTACACTCTTGGCATGACAGTCCAAGATAGCGTGATAAGGTGATAACCAGTCCATCCCCAATATGACATCAAAATCAACCATGTCCAGAAGAAGCAAATCTACGCGAGTCTTAAGACCTCCAATCACAACTATACATGAACGATGGACTCAATGTACCACAATAGAATCACCTACCGGTGTAGATACATAAACATGAGCACTCAAGGAATCACTAGGCATGACTAGATACATTGTAAAATAAGATGACACATAGGAGTATGTATATACTGGATCAAATAAAATTGAAGCATCTCTGTTACAAACCAGAATAGTACCTTGTAATAACTGCATCTGAGGCCTCAGCCTCGGGTCTGGATGGAAGGGCATAACATCAGGGCTGGGCCCCATCGACCTGAACTACATCCCTGGGACAGCGTGCTGCTGGCTGGCCTCCACCTCTAGCGGCCTGAGCTCCACCTCTAATACCTCTACCTCCACCTCTAGCACCTTTAACCCCACCTCTAGCTGGCTGGGTGCTATGTGGAACACTCGGTGTGTGAACCATGGCATGGGAACCCTGATGTTGAGAGCCACTTGATGCTCGAGGGCAAAACCTAGCAGTGTGACCCATATCACCATAAGTGTAACAAGCCCTCGACTGTTGAAACTGCTGAGACTGCTGACCCTGACGCCCTGAATCACCACCCCAAAAACTCAGAAGCGGCGGTGCTCTAATAGGAATTAGTGGTGTACTGTAGGACTGCTGATCATAATACTGCATCTGATGACTACAGCCACCTGAAGCACCGTGAGAAACCTGAATTGCTGGCTGAAAAGGCCTAGGAGGATAGCCTCTACCATACGAATCCCTGCCTCCAGACGAGGTACCACTGAAACGGCCTGAATGACGAGGCCTCTCTCAACTCTCCTGGCCACATTGGCCACCTCCTGAAAAGAAATCTCACTCCTAGTCTCCTTGGCCATCTGAAGTCGAATAGGCTAGATAAGGCCCTCAATGAACCTCCTCACCCTCTCTCTCTCGCTGGGAAGTATGATAAGAGCATGGCGGGCCAAGTCGATGAATCTGGTCTCATACTGAGTAACAATTATAGAACCCTGCTGGAGATGCTCAAACTGCCTTCGGTAGGCCTCTCTCTGAGTGATAGGGAGAAAATTCTCTAGAAATAGCTACATAAACTGCTCCCAAGTCAAAGCTGGTGATCCGACTGGTCTAGCCAAGCAATAATCTCTCCACCAAGTCTTGGCGGATCTTGACAAGCGAAAAGTGGCAAAATCAATTCCATTAGTCTCCACTATCCCCATGTTCCTGAGAACCTCATGACAACTGTCTAGATATTCTTGGGGATCCTCAGAAGTTGCGCCACTGATAGTAGTAGTGAAGAGCTTGGTGAACCTGTCCAATCTCCACCAAGCATCGGCAGACATAGCTGCTCCATCACCGGTCTGGGCTACCACACCTAGATGAATTGCTCCAATGGGCTGAACAGTTGGAGTATAAAACTGGGGAGCTACCTGCTCCGGAGTGTGAGTAGTAGGAGTCTGGGCTCCTCCTCCAATCTGAGAGACGGCTGGTGCTACAGGAAGCAAGCTTGCCCGGGTGACACTCTCCATAAGACCCACTAGATGGACCAGAGCATCCTGGAGTACTGGGATAGCAATAAACCCTTCTAGGACCTGAGCTTGGCCCACCGGAACTGCTGGGGCCGGAACCTCATCATCAAAATAAACCTGAGGCTCCGCTGCTTGTACTACTGCTCTAGGCTGAGCTCTACCCCTACCTCGACCTCTAGAACGCCCTCGCCCTCGCCCTCGCCCTCGCCCTCGCCCTCGCCCTCGCCCTCGCCCTCGCCCTCGCCCTCGCCCTCTGCCCCTTGTGGTAGCTACTGTTGGGGGCTCGAGATGCTGGTCAGCAGACGAGGAAGCGGGCGTTCTCGACAACTGCGAGAGAACAGAATAGAAATTCAATCAGCATTGAGAAAACAATTCGAACGATAGGAAAGAATAGATGTAAAATCTTCCTAGCTCTGTAGCCTCTGGGGGATAAATACAGACGTCTCTGTAGCGATCCCTCAGACTCTACTAAGCTTGTCTATGAACTGTGAGACCCATGTAACCTAGAGCTCTGATACCAACTTGTCATAACCCGAATTCCCCACCATCGGGAGTCATGATGGAGCCTACTAATATGAGCTAGGCAAGCCGATTATTGAACAAAATACCGTTTTACCCTTTTTTATACTTTTTAACAATTATAAAGAAATAACATGTAAATAGTAGAAATTTCAATAAGCAGAAGAAATACAGTAAACTATCTGAAATATGAGTCTAATACAAATGTTTAAGCCTCAACCACCTAGAACTGGTGTTACAGTTTCACAAACGATCTAAGAATACTACATACAAAGTCTAAAAAATAAACGATACATTGTTTCTGAATTAAGGAAATGAAACAGGAATAAAGGGATATAGGGAGACGCCAATGCCTGCGGACACCTACAGGTCTACCTTGGATCTCCATGTAGACTGAAGGTAGCCACCCAATATATGGTCCAAAAGTTTCTCCGGGATCTGCACATAGTGCAGAGTGTAGTATTAGCACAACCAACCCCATGTGTTGGTAAGTGCCTAGCATAACCTCGGCGAAGTAGTGATGAGGCTAGGACCACCAATTAATACTATGCAATTCAACTATATACCGCGGAAAAAAGAACAGTAAAATGCAGTCAAGTATGGGAGAGGTAACATGATGTGGGGGAAACATCAATTTAGAATAGAAAGACAACGAGAAATGAAAGAAACAACACATCTCAAATATCAACACAGAATCCGAAATCAATAAGTGCACGGCATCACCCTTCGTGCTTTTACTCTCGTCTTCACCAAGAAATCAAGTAATGAAAATATGCACGGCATCACCCTTCGTGCTTTTACTCTCGTCCTCACCATATAATCAATATAATCGGCACAGAATGGTACATCGTGCAGCATGGCATCATCCTTCGTGCTTTACACTCTTTCCTCACAAATTATACACCGCATCACCCTTCGTTCTTTAACACCAATAAAGGGCATCACCCTTTGTGCTTTAATTATCTTACTCACCCAAAAACAATCACAAGCAATAAGGCAAGGAAATGAATGAAATTACAATAAGAATCCCGGAAAGGGAACAGTAATTCAACAACAAGTCCCGGCAAGGGACAACCTCAAAATAACAACAATATCCTGACAAGGGAGTCAATATATTGATTCTTTTCTTTTTTTCACCTTTACTTCACAATTCACTTTACAACTTGAGCCAATGCTCTAAAAGGTTTCAATTTACCTCTTACACTTTCTCATTTCATTATACTACTTGAGCCGACGCTCCTCAATATTCACATGCCATAATTACTTCCACAAACCTTGCTCAACAATAGGAATCATCATCAAAGCATGAACAATAGAACGAAGGCATAATAATCATAATATAAGACTCACGGGCATGCTTGAAACCAACGTATAGATACTCGTCACCATGCCTATACGTCGTACTCAACAATTACCACATAGCAAATAGGACTCGATTCCTAATCCCTCAAGCTAAGGTTAGACTAAACACTTACCTCAATGCCACAAACACAATTCACGTCTCAACTATCGCTTTACCCCTTGATTCTACCACCAATTCGCTCGTATCTAGCCACAAGTTACTTAATTACATCAATAAACACTAAATGAATCAATTCTAATGCATGAGAATGAGTTTTCCAAAGTTTTACCCAAAAAGTCAAAAATCGCCCCTGTGCCCACATGGTCAAAACCCGAGGTTCGAACCAAAACCCGATTACCCAATTCCCCACGAACCCAAATATATAATTTGTTTTGAAATTGAACCTCAAATTGAGGTCCAATTCCCAATTGTTTTGAAAAATCTAGGTTCTACCCAAAACACCCAATTTCCCCCATGAATACCATTGATTTTGAGTTGAAATCAAGTAAAACGATGTTAATGATTGAACAAAATGAGTTAAAATTGACTTACAATTGATTTGGAAGAAGAGTTGTCTTTGAAAAATCGCCCAAGAGTGTTTTGGTTTTGAAAGAGTATGAAAAATGAGAGATTTTCGGCTAAGTTAGAAAATTGCAGGTTGCAGATATGGGAATTACGACCAGGGTTCGCAATTGCGAACCCAGACTTCTGCTAAGTTCTCATTTGCAAAAAAGGGATCGGATTTGCGAGCTGGGGATTGCGATGAACGTGTCGCTTTTGGAACGACTTGCCACAAGTTGGGGGATTGCATTTGCGATTAAAATCCTCGCAATTGCGAGATAGGCTGGCCTGGGCTACTTTTGCAATTGCGATATAGCCCTCGCATTTACGACTTTGCATTTGTGAGCCAGGCATTGCAAATGCGAAGCCTGCAGACCTGCACAAAACACCTGAAGCCTGCAATTCCTTAAGTCCAAAAATTTACCCTGTGGCCTATCCAAAACTCATACGAGCCCTCGGGGCTCCAAACCAAACATGCACACCAACCTAAAAACATCATACGGACTCGCTCGTGTATTAAAACCACTAAAATAACCTCAAAAACTATGAATTTAACATCAAAATCATGAAATTTCTCAAGAACTTCAAATTTTTCAATTTTTCTCAAATACGATCCGATTCACGTCGTTTCAAGTCCGTTTCTTACCAAATTTCACAGAATTATCTTTAATCACATATAAGACCTATACTGGGTGCTGGAACAAAAATACGAGCCCGATACCATCAAGTTTTAATCACATTTCTTTTCCAAAACTCATAAATAATTTCAGAAAACAATTTTTTTTAAAATTCATTTCTCAGGCTTGGGACCTTGGAATTCGATTCCGGGCATACGCCCAAGTTCTATATTTTCCCACGGACCCTCCGTGACCATCAAATGATGGGTCCAGGTCCGTTTACCCAAAATATTGACCGAAGTCATATTAATTCATTTTAAAGTCAAAATTCACCATTTTTCATTTTTCACAGATTTTCACATATAGGCTTTCCGGTTATGTGCCTGAACTGCGTACGCAAACTAAGGTGATACAGAATGAGGTTTTTAAGGCCTTGTAATGCAGAATTTATTTTTAAAACTAGTGATGACCTTTTGGGTTATCACACTTAGTCTGGTGAATCTTTCTCCTAAGATAACAAAAAAAGGGACCTAGTTTAATGAACTTTTTCCTAGGATAAAAATCTTAGTCTGGTGAATTTTTCTCCTAAGATAGAAAACTTAGTCTGATGAATTTTATCCTAGGATAGAAATCTTAGTCTGACGAATCTTTCTCCTAAGATAATAAATAAGAGACCTCGTCTGATGAACATTCTCCTAGGATCAAAATCTTAGTCTGATGAATTTTTTTCCTAAGATAAAAAACCTAGTCTGATGAACTTTCTCCTAGGATAGAAATCTTAGTCTGATGAATCTTCTCCAAAGATACCAAAAAAAAAGACCTGTCTGATGAACTTTCTCCTAAGATCAAAATCTTAGTCTAATGAATCTTTCTCCTAAGACAGAAGACCTAGTCTGATGAACTTTCACCTAGGATCAAAATCTTAGTTTGATAAATTTTTCACCTAACAAAGAAGACCTAGTCTGATGAAATTTCTCCTAGAATAGAAATCTTAGTCTGATGAATCTTTCTCCTAAGATACCAAAAATAAAAAAGAGCTAGTCTAATAAAATTTCTCCTATGATCAAAATCTTAGTCTGATGAATCTTTCTCCTAAAATACCAAAAAAGAAAAGTGGCCTAGTCCGATGAACTTTCTCCTAGGATCGAAATATTAGTTTGATTAATCTTTCTCCTAAGATAAGAAACCTAGTCTGATGAATCTTTTTCCTAGGATAAATATCTTAGTCTGATGAATCTTTCTCCTAAGATAACAAAAAAATAAAAAACCTAGTTTGATGAATTTTTTCCTAGGATCGAAGTCTTAGTCTGATAATTTTTCTCCTAAGATAAGAAAACCTAGTCTGATGAATTTTCTCATAGGATAATTAAAAAAAAGGAAGTGTGGATTTGAAAAAAAAGAAAGAAGGGGTCAATTTTAGTTTTCTTGAGTTATCAATCTTTAGTTGTCTTTAAATCAGGACCCTCTTGGATAATGGGTTTTAGTGTCAAGTTTTTAGTACCCTCCTGGATAATGGGATTTAAATTTAAAATTAAAGCAAACTCCCCGACCCGACACTTGTTAGTTTCGAATGAAGAATGAAAAGTGCCCTGCCCTAGCAAGCACCTACTCCTATCAAAAAGCGAGACTTTACTAAACAAGCAAGAAAGGCTCTTTCTATCTTATTAGTCAAGCGCTAACGAGCAAGAAAACGGATGCGCTAAGAAGCAACTTCGTGCAGCTACTGCGCCCTTGCTTCTTGCCTTATCTTACTTAGTAAAGCAACCTTTCGCGCTAGGCGCTTTCGGGACCTTCCTGGATAATGAGATTTAGTTTCAAGTTTGCAGGACCCTCCTTGATAATGGGATTTAATTTTAAAGTTTTTCAGGACCCTCCTAGATAATGGGATGTAGTTTTAAGTTTTCAGGACCCTCATAAATAATGAGATTTAGCGTAAGTTTTACCTCTAGGGAATAGAATTTAGCTTTCAAATTTTCACTCTTAAGATGAGATTTAACTTTAGTTTTCAGGACCCTCCTGGATAATGGGATTTAGATTTTAAATTCATAGAATTCTTTTCGATAACAAGATTCGATTAACACTCACAGATGTTCTCGGTGAAAATTGGGATAGAAAAGTTTCTTTTGTTTTGTTTGTTTGTTGTAGTAGCAGGCGCTCACCTGGAGAACAAGGGAACTCATTTCAGAATTCATTTCAGAGTCGTTTGAAGTTTCAAGTCAGTAGTAGGTGACCACCTGGAGAATAAAGGAATTCATTTCAAGTTCTAGTCAGGGACAGCAGGATCCCTCCTGAAGAATAGGGGCAACCTCCAGTCCTGTTGTCAATTCAAGTTAGAAGTAGAAGAAGCTCGCGGCAAGAATGAGAGTCAACAATCCGAGATGAGCAAAGAATAAGTCTCAATTCAAGAAAAAAGAAAGAAAAGAAAAAAAAGGGAAGTGAATCCAGATGCAGAAGCAAAGAAAAGTTGAGGAATGCTCAAGACGTGATTGAAGTCACAAGGTTTGCATGTCCCGCCTTGATCCGAGAAGTTGAAAAAGGAATGAACCAACACCTGCAGTTAACAAGCGTCAAGATTTAGATCAGAGTCTGCATGAAGAACCAACCAAAACTCAAGATCAAGCTTCAGAAGACTCATAGATAGGAATCTTGTAACTCTTAGCTGGTAGGCTTAGTTAGTCTTTTAAATTTTGATTTTGATGTAATAACAGGAACTGCGGACCATAACCTCGACGGCACCTCAATCGTCTCTCCACCTCGGTACTCTATCACTCTTCCTAATTATGAACTACACGTGGCCTGATTACTTTATAGCCAAGAATATGTAGGCAGCTCGGATACTAGGGCTCGGTCACATTCTCATTTCTCATAGTTTTTGGTCTCACTAAATAAGGGTCGGGTCAAAAAAATTTGTCTCGTCGTTCTTTGTCTTAAAACTCTTCGCATATCTAGTCAAAGAGGGGCAGCTATAAACATGTAATTTTTGACCCTCCTCAAGATTTTACACATTTTAACGAAAATATTTAATTTAGGTTTAGTATCGCTATTATAAATAGTTTTGACTCTTTTACTTTATGTTTATCACAAAAAATAAAAATTACAAAAAAAAATATTTTCATCTTTAGGTTAAAGTCAATTAGTATATTTATATTTATAGTATTATAACATTTGAAAATACAAAAATTAGTTTTACTTTTAGTATTTAGTTTTATATTAGTTTATTTTAAATTAGAATGATTTTTACATTTTATAGATACATTGTACTATTTGGTCTTCCTAGCCTAGATTCAAACCCAAAAGACATGGTCCAACCCAATTTTCTAAATCCAAATCCAATTACCCTTATCCCATAGATCCAAGCTCAATAGCCATAAAACCCTAACACTTTAAAAGGACCCTTCTTCTTCCTCACAACCTGGACCTAGACTTAGACCTAGACTAAGCTAAGAACGGATCCCTCACCTCTCAAGAAAAAATGAGCTGCAATTCTAAAAAAAGGAGAAAACGGCAGCCTAAGGTTGGCTTTGTTTTTATCATTTTACATCTCCTTCAGATACACCATAGACTTGGCGCAGCTCTTCTCTAGCTCCAGCATCGCGAGCGCCCATAAATTGCCATTTACTTCTTCTAGAACTTGACTGCGTAGCTTCTTCAATCGCTGATTCCATTTATTTTATTTGTTCATGAAGGGACCACAAACTAGCAGCTTTATCATACTCCACTATTACTTCTGACGGCATTGGCACATGTTTCTCAAGGTCTTTGCGGTCCTTTATGGTAAAGACGATAGAATCTAATTTCGAACGGAAAATCAAGGCGCCGTCTTTTCATTTGTCAGCTATTTTTTGTGCATTCTTCTCCAACAACTTCTGGAGATCGAATTTTGAGCTGCTGTCCGAGGTTCGTCGAGTTCCGGCAAGCTTCGAAGTCGAGGTTCCGGTTTATAATTTCGGTGTTTCAGTCCAAGGATTGTTGCTTTGTTTAGCCTGATTGATTTGTAATTTTCAGCTTTGTTCATCAATAAAAGGTCCATTTCTCAATTTTCATTCTCATTTTATTGTGTTATGATAGCTTGGTACGCGTGTTGGTTGATTTGTAATTCTACGTTGTTTGAGTAGCATGTCTTAGTTTTCATTTAAATTGTGTTAATTAGTTTTATTTGATTGGGATGTATGTAGTCTTGGTTCTTGAATAAATGTTTTTAATTGGGTAGATGAAAAACTGGAGTTGTTTCTTTCTTGGCAAGGAAGAAGAATAGGCCATAAGGTGGGTCTTGAACCATAAGGAATCTGGGCCAAGTAATGGATCATGTTAGCTAGCCTATTTGCTCCAATAATATCTTGTTCATAAATTTGGCATCACAATTACCTCAAAGACTAGGAAAATAATTAAATGCGCTAGTTGCTTTAGGCGCGTTATAATAAAATTATCATAACTATGGGTACGGTTTCGGTAATGAAGTTGTGATACATAATTTCCAAATCTGGGGGTACATGTATATGATCTGGCCACAACAACTAATAATAATAATAATAAAATAAATAGGTTGTAGATCGCGGGTACGGTTCCCGTGATGCGATTCGCAATGTGCGCAAAAACGGCAAGTGTACGACAATTATAACTTGTTCAAGAAATAACTTCATAAATCCTAAAAGCGGGTTGAAATAATAAAAAGTGGTAATAAAGTTAAAAATGCACAATAGGTTTTAAAACATATAATAAATGAGATAATTAGGCCAATTAATAATAGTTGAGCGATCGTGCTAAAACCACGAAACCCCGGAATGCCTAACACATTCTCCCGGGTTAATAGAATTCCTTACCCGGATTTCTGTGTTCGCGGACTATAAAAGTAGAGTTAACTTCCTCGATTCGGGATTTTAACCGGTGACTTAGGACACCATAAATTATCCTAAGTGGTGACTCTGAATAAATATAAATAATCTCATTTCGGTTATTATCACTTTAATTGTAAAAACTTCCTTATGCCCCTTTTCGGGTGAAAAAATGAGGTGTGACAATCACATTGCCATAAGATTTTGGCACAATCACAATAGGTATGTGATCAATGACCATTCATGCCATGTTAATGAAATTATTTTCTTATTTCATCAACCTCCTTCTAGAGGTGAGTGTGGTATATCCATTACCACAAACACGTTTATATTCTTTCAAGAATGAATATGTATTCATAAATCAGATGTTGTCACATTCACATCATGAATGGACCATAATCATCTATATGTGCTTTACAAAATCTCATGTAAAATCGATGATAAACATTACTTTCAGAGTGAAGGATTATTTTGAGAATCATTATTATTCTCATTACATAATGATGACGATTATAATTTCGTCTATTGCCGCGTCCACATCCATTGATACCTTCAGGGTAATAGTTTTGTCTTCTTTCAGACTCACATACTGCTATCATATACTCTTAAGGGAATGTGAATGAAGAAAATTCAATTGTACGGATTTTCACTACTTGTGCCCATAATCATATATGAATTTGATCATAGCAAGACATAGAAATTTTACCTCTTCGAGTGGTTATAATTTCTTATAAACTCCATTACAGTTATTATCAAAATTTATCGTCTTTGCTTGTATTTAAAATTAAATTATAGAATGTCAAGAATTTAAAGAGAAAATAAAGTAAAATACTTACCTTAAATTCAGAATTTAAACATGAAGGAAGTTCATGGAACAATTGGCAATTATTATACTCAATTCCAAAGCTTCTACTCAATTTATTAGAGTCTCATGTTGATAACGTGTTATAAAACAATAAAAGAAGGAGAAGAGCATTGCAGAGAAAAGTAGAGAGAGAATTCTTATTGATTTGGGATGAATTACAATGGAATAGGACCCCTCTATTTATAGAAAAAGAGTGACTTAGGCATCAAGTAAAATCCCTACAATCTCTCTAAGATATAAACATTCACCATAAATAAAACTATATTTATAACATGCTTCAATTTTTTTTTTTTTTTGGTTAAAAGGGATATTTATAGAACTACTAACAAAAAGTGGTACATTACAAAGTATTGCCATTGCCAGGGTACTGTAATTCCCCTAGTAGAGGGATATTTTGAGATACAATATCAATATTACATGCAAAAAAATTCCTAGCAAGGATGTCAACCCAAAATACATTATTTGCAAATATTGGAGGAACTGCTAGTAAACTGGATCTACCTAAAAAGCTTGGCTTTGCTACCTCTTTTATGAGATGGCCCGACTGATCATTTTGCTTTCTAGAATCCCGTTCCCCTAAAAAAAACTTTCCGTACTTGATTTTACTTATTTATGACTTGCGGGGATGGTTGGTTCGGGATTTAGAAGAGTTTGGATCGAAATCGAAATACTTGGTTCCTTAAGGTTAGCTTAAAAGTCCAAGTTTGACTTTGGTCAACATATTAAATAAACGACCTCAGAATCAGGATTTGACTGTTCCAATAGGTTCGTATGATGATTTTGGACTTAAGCGCATGTACGGATAGGGTTTTAGATGACCCGAGAGCATTTTGGAGCCTAATAGTGAAAGTTGGTTCTTGAAGAATTTTGAAGTTCTTTAAAGTTGGTTTGGAGCATGTTTTGGAGATATCGAGGTCCAAATAAAATTTCGAGATCAAGAATAGTTCCGTAATGTCATTTAAGACTTGCACGCAAAATTTGGTGTCATTCCGAGTAGTATAAGTACGTTTCGGCACATTGGAAGTAAATTGAAGAACTTGAAGTTCATAAGTTTGATTCAATTGGTTTTACGATGTAATTCTTAGTTTTAATGTTGTTTTGGGCGTCCCGAGAGTTCGAGTGAGTCCGTTTTATGATTTTAAACTTGTTGTTACATTCAGGCGGGGCCTCGGAGGCCTCGAGCGTCAATCAGACGAGGCCCGGACCAAGTTGAAAGATTGGAGCAAGAGCTGAAGCTCCAGCTGTTGTCATAACCGCAGCTGCGGTTGGTCAGCCATAGGTGCAAACTCATAGGTGCGATCCAAGATGCGCAGAAGCGGTCCAAGAGGGGTAGGCCAAGCTTCGCAGGTGCGACCCTACTTCTGCAGAATTGAGATCGTTGATGCGGCCCTATGACCATAGGTGCGATGCCAGCCAACCCAGCCCATTTTCGCAGAAGCGGACGGGCGCAGATGCAGCCCACTGACCACGGGTGCAAAAAAGCTGGAAGGAGTGCACTTTATTTAATACATGACTTAGGCATTTTTGACTAATTTCACTCCATTGTTAGACGATTTTTGGAGCTTCTTGAGAGGGATTTTTATCTAGATTTTGGAGGTAAGTAATTTCTACCATACGTGAGTTAAGTACTTAGATTATGGGTAGATTAACATGTATAAAATTGTAAAAATCATGGGTTTAGAGAAAAACCTAGTGTTTTGATAAAAATGAGATTCTACCACGAAAATGATTATGAAACTTGGTAAAAATCATATATTATGTTCCTTAGGTCATGGGTAACAACTTCCTTAAAATATTTCCAGAATCTGGGCACGTGGGCCTGAGGGTGAATTTTCGGAATCTTTCTTTTGGGGTTGGGTAATCACTTTAATAGTTAGAATATGAACTTTTGAATCTATAATGATTGGTTTTTACACTATTTGAATAGTTTTGGATTGTTCAGCTCTGATTTGAGGGTTTGAGCGTATTCTTGAGTTTGAAGTAGGCTTGAGACAAGGTAAGTCTCTTTTCTAACCTTGTAAGAGGGAGTTTTCCACATAGGCGAACTTAATTAATATGTGAGTATTTATGGGGGCTACGTACGCACAAAGTGACGAGAGTACATACGTAGCTACTATTTCTGTTATGTCTGAGTAGTTTTAGGTTTACACCATTCTTTGTGGACACCATTATTTGATTATACGTGCTAATCGTAACAAAAGGAATTAAGTTGGGGATATTTAAAGGCTTCAAGTTGAATTGTCTTCATTTTTAAAAAGAATCAAGAAAGGGTTATGATTTAAATGATAAAATTATATTTGACCGTGTCGCATGTATGATCCGCGAGCGGGGTAATTCCTTAAATTTATTTTTGACCACATCACATGTATGATTCGCAAGTGGGGTGAATAGATGCATCTATGGTTCGCGTCGTTCGACCCTCGATAGTGCACAGTTTACATTTATGTTTGATCGTGCCGAACGTCCTCGGTGGTATTTGTGTGTGATAATAGAACTGGAGCTCTTTATAGTTTGTATAATTTGCTGCTTGAAAGGTCACTTGCTTTAAATGAAGAAAGTGCTTTTAATTCTTAAATATGATGGAAGGATTTTCCAGTTATTATTTTTATTTTGAGCATATTGTTATCTACATACATTATAATTTATAATTTGAACTTCATATTATTATAATATTAGCCCTAGTAAGTATCGGGGTCGACCCCTCGTCACTACTTCTCGAGGTTAGACGAGATACTTACTAGGTACATATTTTTATGTACTCATGCTACACTTCTGTACTTGATTGTACAGAATTTGAGGCAGGGGCATCTGGCCACCAGTCCGGCGCGTAGACTTGACTCCCCAGCTTGAGACTTCCCGGTGAGCTGCCCTTTTGAGCCGTTCTGCAGCAGCTGGAGTCTCTCTTATGTCTTTACTTTCTATATATTTCTTTTTAGACAGTAAGCTAGCATGGTTTTGTATATTCTACTAGATTACCCACATACTTGTGACACCATGTCTTGGCACACATACTAGTAGAGTTATGATTTGGTTTACTTTCATGATTACGATTCGTATTTATTGCTTTCATTTAATTATGTTAAAATTTCAACTCCTAAATTTTTATCAAATAAGGAGAAGTTATCACTTACTAATTTATTTAAAACGGGAATTCACTAGTTGATCGGTGTTGGCTTGCCTAACAATGGTGTTGGGCGTATCACAGCCTATAAAGGAATTTGGGTCGTGACAACATGGTATAAGAGCACTAGGTTCACGTAGGTCTCACAAGTTATGGGCAGACCTAGTATAGTTTTGCGGATTAGCATGGAGACGTCTGTACTTATCTCCGAGAGGTTATAGGGTGTTAGGAAACTACTCTTTATTCATATCTTATCATGCAGTTGATTGTATACTAAATTTACTTATTTTATTCTCTTACAGATGGTGAGGACGCGTACATCAGATGTTCCAGACATCAGATGTTCCAGACCCGGGAGGAGCTGCTCTTACCATTGCTAGAGACTGAGGCAGAGGCCGGGGGAGGGCACCAGCCCGAGGTAGGGGACGAGGGCATCCCAGAGCTACCCTAGTAGCACCACCAACGGATCCAATGGAGGATCCCGTCATCGAGGAGCAGGGCGAGGTACCTGGTTAGAGCCAGCCCTGACAGATTTCATGACGGGATCAGGCTTTCAGGAGGTCATGGGTCGTATGATGCGATTCATGGACACTATGACTCATGCTAGTTTATTTCAAGCAGACCCAGCTATATCTCAGGCAGGACGGGGAGCATAGACCCCTACTGCTCAGGCTCCTAGGCATGCAGCTACAATATATCACACTCTGGGTACACTACCCATAGGCGGGGCCTAACTAGTTTTCGCAGTAGCACCTGAGCCTAGACCAGCTGCGGACGGTGATCCGCAGAAGCTAGTAAATAGATGGACTAGGCTACACCCTCATAGACTGCACAACATGAGGATATTGGGGTACTATGGAGTAGATTTCACTGCTTTCCAGCTGGAGGGCAGGGCCCGTAGATGGTGGCAGTCTTACCTTCCTGGCAGAACAGCGGGTTCTCCTCCCATGACTAGGGTTCAGTTTACATGGCTTCTATTGGACATGTATATTCCACCCTCTTAGAGAGAAGAGTTGCGGTGTCAGTTTGAGCAGCTCGAGCAGGGTCAGATGTCTGTGACCGATTAAGAGGTGAGATTATTTGAGTTGTCTCGCCATGCACTTATGATACTTCCCACAGACGTAGAGAGAATACGGAGATTTGTTGCAGGGTTGCACCCCGGTATTCGGGTTATCATATCCCAAGAGGTTGAGATGGGTACTGATTATCATCTAGTGGTGGAGATTGCTCGGAGGATTGAGGGCTATCGCTATAGGGGTAGAGAGTAGATACAGCAGGACAAGAGGACCCAATTCTCCAGAGAGTTTAGAGGTTCCCGGGCTAGGGGTAGAGGTCAATTTGGGCGGGGTCGTCCTAGAAGGCCCACATATCCAGCACCACTGTGAGCACGTGATTTTTGCCACGCTTAAACTACTCCTACAAAATTCCTTAGAATTAGGATTTTTCTTTATTATTTGAATTTTTAGGAATTAATTGCATGATTCTGTGTCTTGTTTGCATTTTTGTGTGCATTTTACTTGATATAATTGCAAAAAATACAAAATAGTATGCATTTTAATATTACAAAAATAAGGAAAATAACAAAAATGGTTCTTGGCATTTTCACTTTCAATTTTTAGAATTTGTCTTAAGTTTTCCTTTAAATTAGAAATTAGTTAATTTTGGAATTTTAATTAGTATAATTTTGTAGTCAATTTGGGTCTTTTATTTTATTTTTTATAAAATTAGAAAATAATTAAAAAAACAAAAAAAAGTAAGTAAAAGAAAAGAAAACAAAATAAAAGAATTAAAAGAAAAGCCTAGTAATAATAAATACCCAATTTTGGGCCAGCCCAAACAAATCCAACCCCCTCCCCCCAAATCCCCAAAACCCGTTTGATGGTCCAACCCAAATACCCTGTACCCGGTCCAGCCCCCTTTGTAACAAAACGACGCCGTTTTGGCATCAAATAATCTTGACCGTCCATTTCTCATCATCCAACGGTCCTCATTCGTTCAAGGCTTTTAATTAAATATGTCCGAAAACTCTTCATTAACCCTAAACATTTTTCACCTTCCTCGTACCCCATGTAACGCCAGCATACCACCACCGTGCCTCCGCTGTGTTCCGCCGCCGGAAATTGCCTCACGGTGGCGGCCAGCCTCCGTTCCCATCCAAATTAACACCCTTGAATCTTCTCCCCCTCCTCTTTCCATATCTAGCCTTAGCTTCCCTCAAATCCTCACCAAAAGCTTCGAATTTCAAATCAAAATATCGGCCAAAATGCAAAATCGTCCAAACCCCACCAAATTTACACCCTATACTCCCCTGACCTTCCTCATCCCCAATCCCTAACTAAAACGCTTCAAACATTACTGATTCTCTTCGAATTTCAGATCAAAAGGAACCCCAAAACCCTAATTTTTAAAGACTTTGAAGATTCGTCGGATTTTGGACTATAATAGTCCTTAATCTTGTGTTTCTCACGGAAACACACGATTAAGGACAAATTTCAGTCCGGATTTTGCAATGGTCATTCAAAACCAGTAAGTATTCTAAATTCTTTAATTTTTTTAGTTTAATTCTGTTTATTCGTAATTTGATTTTTCTTATTTTTGGTTTCTGTTGGATTAATTTTGATTTTTCTTAGTGTTTGATTTTCTTCTAATTGTCATAATTTGTCCGTTTTGTTAATCTAGTTGTGATTTAAAGGGTAAGGTCAATCATGTTCTAAGTTTTAGTTCGAATTTCCATAGTTGTTTTCTTAATTTTTCTGATTTATTTTAGTATAATTAGTAATTATTTTCTTTAGCTTAATTCTGACTCTGTTAGTTGTTGATTGATTTTATGAGCTCTTTAAATTTAGTAAGTTTGTTTCAGCATGATTAGTTGATCCCGTTTGATCTTCTATAATTCTTTTATTCCAGTTTGATTTTGATTAATTAGTATTGATTAGTTAAATTGTTAAGTTAGGATGATTGGATATAGTTGAATAACTTAGTTTAATTAACTGTAGTTGAATATTAACTAAGGTAAAGGGGTTTGGATGGGTTAGTAATTTCAGGGTTAGTTAGGGGTAGTTTGGGCCTCTAAAATGGGTTAGTTTGTTAAGGCTCAGTAATTTCATAATAAAAGTGAGGGTATTATAGGTATTTCATAGGTAGAAAACAAAGCTAGAATATCCTAGGTCCTTCTAGAAGGGGGCCTTAGTGTAAGTTTCTGCATTCTTAATGCAGTAACTTGGGTAACAAGCCACAAATTTAGGGATTAATGACTAAATTCTAAAATAAAAGGGGGGGAAATGAGTGAAAACCTCTAGAACATTCCTGCCCCTTCCTTGCCTATAAAAAGCAGGCCTAATGCCTTCATTTACAAGTTTTAGACCTCTGAAATTTCCCCAAAACTTTCCAGCTTTTAATTTTCCTCCCAAATCCCTTTCTGAAGTTCTGAATTGCAAATTTGAACTTCAAAATCTAAGGAAGTTCAAAATCTGCATTCCTATAGTTCAAATCTTCTTCTAGATCTTAATTCCTATCAAAAAATCCAAAAACATACAAAAATCCAGTAGAAAATTCCAAAAAAAAGATACTGTTACATTGAAATTTTGAGTTTGATTGCAAGTTAGTTTTAAGCCGAGTTTCCTAGTGTTTCTAGATTCAATTTCAAGTCATTTTGGGTTTTGTTCAAGCTGTTTTGGGTTGTTTCTATTTGCTGAAGTTCAGAAATCATCTCCTGGGTTTAATTTCGAATCATTCTGGTTTGTTTGGTGGATTATTGGAACTGTGTTTTCACATTTCAATTCCGGACTGATTTTGGTGATGTTTGCAGACTGTATATGAGCTGCTGCTTTGCTATTTGCTATTGATTCTCCTTCATCTTATTGTACTTTGATTACAGGTACACATTCTGAGCTTATGTCAATGTACATCACAAGTTGAAAATGAAATGAAGTTAACATTTGAGTTTTGTTATAGATCCTGATTGTTTACTGCTTATCGTATGCTTTCATGGTTAGCTGGACTGTAATAGGACTCTATAAATTATATTTGACATTTGGATTGATTATCGTTAGTTTACGAATGTATTTGTGTAATAACTATGATTTGCGTAATTGGTTGATTATAAAATAGCATCAGTTAGTTTCTTAAAAGTCAGGAAGTAATCAGAGTTTGAAGCTGGTGATTAAACTTAAATTTTGAAATGCATAGGAAATGGTAAGCTTTGGTCAATACATGAATTTCAGCTTAATATTAACGTCTCTGGTGCTGGAATCAAAAACAGCGTTTAGTTTGGCAAGTTTGTTGTTTGAATTTGATACTTCACTTCAGTTAGTAGTCACACTTGTTTAATCATAGCTTCTGAAATGATGAAGTAATACGGCAGTTTAGGCACAATCTGGACATAGGAATTTAATTTTAAAAAATAGCTCTTGTTGATTTGAAATATAATTACATTGTTTCATTGTTGTAAAAACGTGGAGTGCAGTATGAAACTGGCCCATTGGCTTTGAAATTTATTAAGCTCTTTTGGCTTGGGCCCGCCAGAATCGCGGGTTAACGGCCCATTGATAATTTAATTGGGCCTCAGCACGTTTAAGGTGCGGTCCAGATCTAGTTGGGATTTACTTCACGTTCAGGCCTGGGCCAAAAGTTCACGGCTCAAAATGCTAGAAGCTAAAAGTCATTAAAATCGTACTGGGAATACGGGGATTAATTTGCAAATATAAATTTGGGTTTTCAAGTTAGGTGGCGGGTTCAAATTAAGAGGGTCCTCCCTTTTGTTTGAATTCGAACTTGAACTCGAGGCCCGAATTTATAAATATAAATTAATTAGGCCCTTTAGAGACAAAAAATAATTAGAAAATCGTAGTTTGCTTTAGGTTGGCCTTTAAATAAAACAATGAGATGAGCCTCGCCAAACAAAAATGCATAAATTGCGGGGCCCTCATTAAATGCTTAATTAAAAATACTTAGAATTTGGGGCGTGCCGTTTAGCGAATTTCATGGCCTCCCGCAAAGATAATAACTCGTTAGTCACTTTAGGCGCGTTTTAATAATCTTACCTTCTTAAATACGGGTGTGCATTTCATGCAACCCAAATCCAAATTCCAAAACATTGAATAAGAATGTGTCGAGGATCCGGGTGCATTTCATGTGACGTGATCCAAAAACACGTTTTTAAACGACGTTCACTTTCTTAAAAGTTTTAACTAAAAGCGGTTAAATAATGCTAAAATTGCACTATAGGTTTGAACATGTATAAAAATTAGATTTCAGCCATTTTTAATAATTTAAGCGACCGTGCTAGAACCACGGGATCCGGAGGTGCCTAACACCTTCCCTCGGGTCAACAAAATTCCTTATTCAGAATTTCTGATTCGCAGACTCCAATTGGGAAGTCGAAATTTTCCTCGATTTGGGATTCAAGTTAAACCGGTGACTTGGGACACCAAAAGTCAATCCTATCCCAAGTGGCGACTCTAAAAACAAATAAATAATCCCATTTCGAATAATGTCACTTTAAATGGAAAAACTCCCTTATACATTTATCCTTCGGGGTAGGTGTGTAAAAAAGGAGGTGTGACAGCTCTGGCAACTCTGCTGGGGAAACGAACCCAGAATTTCGATTCAGGGTTCCAGATTTAGAGCTTAGTATAATTGTTATATTTGGCTTTATCGGATTTTTCTACATGTTCCATGCTATATGTGCTAAATGTTTTACCACTTTGATATTTGTTGAAATTGTATATATAAACTGTCGTGAATCCCTTCCTCTCTCTGAGTCTTCTACATCATGGAGAAGGGTGCACTTTGTGTAGCTTCTCTTCTGTTTAGAGTCTTTCCCAAATTAGAACGAGGTTTATATAAGTTGCTAAGCCGGCGGAGCTTCTGTATCCCTGGTACGCTGCCTCCCCCTCGGCTCAAGTTATCCGCTTGGGTAAGCCAGTCTAGACCAATAAACCTAGGGTTTAAACCTAGAAGAAGAAAAACTCATGCCGGATCCCTAGTAGGACGCTTGTTTGCATCATGTGCATTTGACTTAGGGGACTCAACACAGGGGTTGGGTCCGTCTAGGACAGGTGACCTGAAATGAACTGACCATCCTGATGCATCTTACGTGCTACTTGCGCATTTATTTGCTCGGCTTTGCATGTCGACCGGTTTGTCTAAATGAGTGAAAATTGAGAAAAATAAGCAGTGTTAGGACTAAGTGAGGGCGAACATTTGTTTTGAAAACCCCAATGCCCAAAATGCTGCCGGATTTTTGAAAAAACGAAAAAGAAACAGAGAAAAATATTTGAAAAATAGAAAGAAAATTGTTGTTCAAAATAGTTTTGATTTTGGCAAATCTACCCGAACTACGCTGGTTTGATTCTCACCGGATGTGAGATATGTAGGAAACCCTCATCGGGTCCAACCACCCTTTTGCAAAAATAGCCAAAAAATGCCAAAATTTTAATTTCTTGTCAAAATAAGTCGGGTGATGCCATTCTTGTTTAAAATAAGCCGAATGTCCCCAAAAGGACGCCGGAAGGTTGTTTTTGCAAGAACAGCCACCCTGAGTCATTTTTAAATGGTTTGCGGGCACAGCCTTAAAATATTCCTCCCGGAAGTGCTGAAAGTCCGTATTTGCAAAACCAAGTCCTTGTTTTCTAAATAAAGAATTTTTGCAAAAATAGCCACTTTTCAAACTAAATCATTAAATTCCCCTAAATAAATGTGCACGATGAATTCAAGTAACATTGAAACCTTCTCAGTCCTGAGCGAGATCCCCTTGAAACTCCATATGTGGTGGCATGATTTGGGAAAGGGAAGCAGAGATACTGTGGTCAAAATTTTGGGCGGCCTTGTTGATTTATTGAACATCAAACCGAGGAAGGATATTATTGAGGCACTAATACCATTTTGGGACCCGACCCGTAATGTATTCCGGTTTTCAGATTTTGAACTCACACCTATATTAGAAGAGATTGCGGGATACGCGGGTCTCAACGGGAACCTCCAAGGTAGATACCCACTGGCCCCACGACCGGTGACCCTTCATAGGTTTTTGGATTTGTTGAACATCAATCGGGATATTAAAGACCCGCATCTGGCGGAAGGGTGTTGTACATTGCATTTCTCATATCACCGGTATGGTAACCCTAAAGGTTTCGAGGAGCCCAACACTGGCTTGACACATGCCGGGAATAAAGACAAATGGGAAGCCCGACGGGGATTAGCCTTCATGGTAGCCTTTTTGGGAGTGGTGGTTTGTCCGATAAAAGATGGCACATAGACCTCGGCCTGGTAGGAATGCTGGATGTTGCCATTAAGAAACCTACTAGCACAGTGGTTCCCCTTATTATAGCAGAAATGTACCGAGCTTTGACCAAATGTCGGGAAGGTGTGAAATTCTTTCAAGGTTGCAATTTGCTCTTACAGTTATGGATACAGGAACACCTCTGTCACCACACAGGCTATATGAACTACGGTTTAACCGGGTTGAGTTGTATTGCAGAATTCGGGACCCGGGTGACGGGTATTGAGTTCCCTAAGGGTACTGAGGCCTGGTCGTCATGCTTAAGATCCCTGACCGCAGATAAAGTTGAATGGGCTTATGGGTGGCTTCCTGCTACTGAAGTTGTATACACATCAGCAGAGGTCCCTTATATTCTTTTGATGCGTATTCGAAGCATACAACCTTATGCTCCTTACCGAGTTTTGCGACAACTTGGAAGATTCCAGACAGTGCACAATGATGAAGACCTGAGTGGGCAAGTCATTGAGTTAGGCCCGAAGGCAGAATTCGAAAGATATGGAATGAGTGCCGATTCCTCGAGCCTAAAACCATAGTACAGGACCAAGCTAGAGGCGAGGTAGATCCCAAATATTTGACGTGGTTTGGCAAAAAGTTTCAAACCCTTGAGAGACCCGCTAAAAGGCCACACGTGCAGCAATTTAAAGACGAGGCCCAGGTTCAATGGGATTGGCAATCCAAGGAAAGGGAGTACCGAGCAAGAATAGGAAAGTTGGAGCAACAGGTCCGAGATCTCCAATTCGAAAAGAGTGTACAGGTTACAGCTAATGAAGGTGATAAAAAGAAGTTAGCTCAGGAGAATGAAGCACTCAAAGCCCAAATTCAGCAAATAAAAATAGATACCAGGAACCAAGAAAGAAGTCTGTCTGATGAAAGGTTGATTAAAGGGTTAAAGAAACAAGTCTTGGATTTCCAGGAGGAAATAGAAAAATATGAGGGGAGCATGGCAAGACTTCAGGCACAGTGGGCCAAGAAGACTGAAGAAAGAGCCTAATTTGTGCAACAAATGAAGAGAAACTACGAGGGAACCATTGCCAACATGAAGAGAAAAATGAATACCCTGGAAGAAAAGGCAGCCCGGCGACACAAAGAATTTCAGGCCGAGAGGGACCATTGCTATGGGTTAATTTCCCAGATGGAAAAGGAAATAAAATTGCTACAAGACCTTCACTTCCAGGACTCTCAGGTGCTAGAGGCTCGTACCCAACAAATAAGTCGACTCCTCCAAGAAAAGGGCTGAATCAGGGAAAGGATCAGAAGCATTGCCAACTATATTATCATGAAGTGTCAGGACGGTGAACGGATGGGTCATACCACGTTCTTTGCCTCAGTGATGATATTTGTTCTCCAGCTCATGAATGATTTAGATCAGTTGCAAAGGGGTCTTACACGCAGGCCCGCGGCAATGCCGAATGATGCCCCGCGGGCCCCAAGATTTGAAGCTTTGATGTATTCTTAGTTAATCGAGTCTGTATTTTTGCTTTTGAGTCTGTTTTTGTAATTTCCTTTTTTCAAGAAAAGAAAAACAAATAGTCTAGTAGCTTTTGTAATCGCAGTTGTTATTAATAAAAAATTGAAAATCCCAAAAAATTTGTTTTCTTACGTTTTGTATTTAAGAACTACGCTTGGTCTGATTCATGCGGGGCCATGATACGTAGGCAATCTACATAAGATTCAATCGTAATCCTAAGAAAAAGAGAAAAAGAGAAATACGAGGGAAATAAGTAAAAGGAAAAACAAGAGAGAAAAAAAACACAAAAGAAGAAAATAAGGTATTGAGTGAAAAACCATGGCCAAAGAAAAGAAAAAGCAGAAAATAAAAATGAAGAAGAAGGAAAAGAAAATGAGAGAAAACACAACAAAAAGAGAAAGAAAAGTGAAAATGAACAAGAGAAAAGCCAGGATGATGCATGCAACCGAAGCAAACATGTAGATATTCATTTAACTGTATAGGTGCGTCACACTCCAATGTGCAGTTACCTATCTGTTATTTGTTCACACTAACCGTTGTTGCTGTCAATTCCAGCTGAGATTTTTAGAAACGGTGGTTGGTTTGTGGTAAGCTGGCCTCACATTGCTATTTCACCAGATCCAAAGGAAATACAAAGATGTCGTCTGAAATGACTCTGCCTGCAATCCCCATACCCGAAGACAGCCCCATCTCGGGGGTCCCGGCCTCTGAGTCCCTTACAGCTGAAGAAAATTGGGTATTGCGCCTACGACTCATGGAAATGTGGGATGCTTGGAACAATGGAAAGGAACCCCCAAGCACCATCCCCGAATTCCCGGAGCTATTTCCTAGATCTGGAGGTGCTACTACTGTCCCCATCAGCCACCCAAACACTCCTTTGGGGAAACCTACCATAACTGCTCACTTCGTAGGAACACCTTCTGAGGTTCGCTCCCAGGTGTTCCCATCCGGAGCTGCTCCCAACATCTTCACGGTTCCACCTTGCTCTGCAACCACACAACCATCACTACCCAAGCATGCTTTCGATCCCTCAGTTTTCATATTCCAAAATCCCGTCTTTCAGGCTGACCCTCCTCATTATACTCAATATACCTACTCTCAACAGCCACCATATGAGCTTACACCGGGGCAGGACAAAACTCCCAAAGCCCCAGAGCAGGATGAGATGGCAAAGAGAATGAGAAGCCTCGAGCAAAGCTTAAAAAATTTGCAAGGCTTGAGCGGGAAAAAGAGTGTCTCCTATACAGACCTATATATGTTCCCGCATGTACACTTTCCGTCAGGGTTCAAAACACCAAAATTTGAGAAGTATGACGGGCACGGTGACCCCATTGCTCACCTGAAGAAGTATTACAATCAGTTACGGGGAGCCGGTGGCAAAGAAGAATTGTTGATGGCATATTTCGGGGAAAGCTTAATTGGCATCGCTTCAGAGTGGTATATGGACCAAGATGTCTCGCGTTGGCATATTTGGGATGATCTGGCCCGAGACTTTGTTCCACAATTTCAGTACAACATAGACATCGCACCAGACAGGAACTCCTTGGTGAATCTAAAGAAAAAGCCCTCAGAAAGTTTCCGCGAGTATGCAATTAAGTGGCGCGAATAGCCGTCAAGAGTAAAGCCTCTAATGGATGAGGTAGAGATGGTCACTGTTTTCCTTCAAGCCCAGGAAACAGACTACTTTCAGAATATGATGTCAGCCATGGGCAAGCCTTTTGCAGAGGCAATTAAAATCGGAGAAATGGTAGAAAATGGGCTAAAAACGGGCAGAATTTTGAGCCAGTCGGCCATAAAAGCAACCTCCCAAGCTATCCAAAGCGGGTCTGGAGGAATGACCAAAGGCAAAAAGAAAGAAGAAACAGTTATGGTAGCATCGGGAGGAAGACGATACCGGGCTCCTAGACCGGTGTTCTCTGAAAGAACCCCTCAACACTACTATCCTCACACTGATATGGCTTATGTTCCCCCACCTTATGCGGTAATGAATGCTCAACCTTTTGGCCAACCGCAACCACAAGCTAACCGAAACCAACCTCCATTCCAAAGAAACCAGCCCCGTTACCAAAACCAATATAATCCCCGACCACCACAAAATAACTTCCGCCCTCGGGAACCACTTGGACGACCAAATTTTACACCAATTGGTGAACCCTACTCCAGTTTGTTCCCGAAGCTCGTCCAGATGAATCTGCTGCAACCTATCCCCCAAAATAGGTAGAACCCAGAATCTCCAGCCTATCAACGGGGTGTCCGTTGTGCCTATCATTCAGGAGCTGAAGGGCATAGCACTGACAACTGCTGGACATTGAAGAAAGCTGTGGAAGATTTTATTGAACAAGGAAAAATAGTGTTGAGGGATGAAGAAGCCCCAAATGTGACCAATAACTTGTTGCCCGCTCACAACAATGGGCCGGTAATCAGTATGATTTGTGAAGACAGGGAATTTGATCCAGCCCCGAAAGCCATAATTGTTATTGCCGATACGGAAAGGAAGCCCAGGGCAGCCCCGAAGCAGGAAGAAGGGGAGAAGAAGAATAAAATTGTCAAAACTGAGCTTGAAAAGAAAATTGAGACAAAAGCAGAGCCGGTGCCTCCTAAACACGGGGTTATTTATGTTCCGCGAGGTTGCCAAGAGAAACCACTAGTTGTGAGTACTCCGAGGAAGTTTGAAGTGAAAAAGGGGACACAAATGTATGTGCCGAAGGGCGCTTATGTGGTACGGGGGACAATTAAACCACCTCGGCTGAGTGAGCCAGTGGTTATTGGATGTGTACCACAGAATCCAATGACCGGCACCTCTGCAGCACCATGGAACTACCAGCAAACAGTGGTTACATACAAAGGCAAGGAAATTTCGGGAGAACTTCCAGGAACAGTCCCTGTTGAACAATATTCAAATGTACAGGAGATAAATAGTGCCACACGAAAGCGCTTTCCATCTAAGAAGTCGGTGAGTGCTGAGGAAGAAGAGGCCTTCTTCCAGAAAATAAAGATGCCGGATTATGAAACAGTGGAGCAATTGAGGAAATATCCTGAGCAAGTGTCACTGTTGTCATTGGTGACCAAATCCGCTGAACATCAGAAGATCCTAATGAAAACTTTGAATGAGGCGTATGTGCCAATTGAAACTTCAGTTGAACAGCTCGAAAGGATGGCAGAAAGATTCTTCGCCATCAACCAACTCTCGTTTAATAAAAATGATTTGCCTCCAGAGGGAGCAGCCCACAACAAAGCCTTGCATCTGACTGTCAAATGTGAAGGTTACTATGTCAAGCAAGTCATGGTGGATGGAGGCTCGGGGGTTGACATCTGCCCACTCTCCACTTTGTAAAGAATGGAAATCGGGACGGGAAGGATTCGTCCGAATAATGTTTGTGTGAGAGCTTTTGATGGTATTAAGAGGGATACCATCGGTGAAATTGATTTGATATTAACCATAGGCCCAGTGGATTTCAAGGTAACCTTCCAGGTGTTGGACATGGATACATCTTACAATTTCCTTCTGGGAAGGCCTTGGATCCATGCTGCAGGAGTTGTGCCCTCCACCCTCTACCAGATGGTAAAATTTGAGTATGAAGATCAGGAGATCGTGGTTCACAGAGAAGATGAGCAGCCCATTTATCATGACCCATCTATCCCATGCTTGGAGTAGAGGGAAGGAAGCGAGCATATTGTTTATCAAGCCTTCGAAATTGTGGTGGTTGACCAGTACGAGGAAGGACATCTGTGCCTCCAGCCTTTCCTATATAATGCTTCAATCATGGTGGCCAAAGAAATGATTAGACACGGTTTCAAACCAGGAAAAGGGTTGGGAAAAGCTTTTCAAGGAATATCCGAGCCGGTAACTCTACCCACAGCAGAAAAGTATTTCGGGATAGGTTTCCACCCTACCCCAGATAATGAGAAATGGGCCGAGGAAAGGAAGAAGGAAGGATGGGTTCTGCCACAATCATTGCCACACCTCTATGATACTTTTGTCAAGCCTAAGTATGGAAAAGAAGAAGATGATGAGGTGTTCACGGCCGAGGAAATCGACGATATATGTGGAGCTATGAGACAAATGCTTTATGAAACTAACATGGTTCAGCCAGGGGAAGGGACTAGCACCGCTGAGGTGCTCTACATGGGACCAGATGCTAAACTCCAAAACTGGAAGGCTACGCCATTCCCGATCAGGCGGGAGTCCCGGTAGACTAGCCCAGTCACATTTTCTGCATCTCGAGTTATTGCAGGGTGTAACTCGGATGTTTCTTTTAGATTCTTGTCTTTAAATTCCTGAATGTAAACCATGTTATCTTTCCAAATTCCAAGAAATGAAATAAATATTTCATCATCCATTTTTCTCTTTATTCTTTCTGATTTTTTATTATTTTTCCCTTTTCATCTTTTCTTTTCAGTTATAATAATGCGGCTTTAAATAACATGACATGCTTGCGGACTTCATTGCCAGACTCAAACACATTGTCTAACTATGAAATAATGAATCAAGAACCGGAATATAACAAAGAAGAGGCTTTTAGGAAAATAAACCGAGAATTGGAACAATTTGAGAACAAAACCTAAGCCAAATCTGAATGACACTGAACCGGTTAATTTGGGAACAACCGAAGAAATAAGGGAAACCAAAATAAGCATTCACACAGATGAGAAAACTCGAGATGCAATAATCCAACTCCTGTTTGAGTTTAAAGATATGTTTTCTTGGTCGTATGATGACATGCCAGGACAGAGTGTGGATCTAGTGGTGCACAAATTACCAATTTACCCCGATTACCCTCCAGTACAGCAAAAGCAAAGAAAGTTTAAAACTGGTATCAGTGATAAGATCAAAGAAGAAATCACAAAACAACTGAAGGCGGGGGTAATCCGATTGGTCCGATATACTACATGGCTAGCCAATGTGGTCCTGGTGCCAAAGAAGGACGGGAAAACCCGGGTGTGTGTCGACTACCAAGCAAGTCTTAACAATAATTTCCCTTTACATAACATCCACATCCTTGTTGATAACTGCGCCAAACATGACTACAGTCCTTCGTGGATTGTTACGTAGGATATCACCAGGTGTTGATGGATGAAGAAGATGCCTAGAAGACAGCTTTCACTATACCCTAGGGTACCTACTGTTACCGGGTCATGCCATTTGGGATGAAGAATGCTGGAGCAACTTATATAAGAGCCATGACTGCCATTTTCCACGACATGATGCATCAAGAGATAGAGGTGTATGTGGATGATATAATCATTACGTCCTGAACTCAAAGTGACCATGTGCGAGATTTGAGAAAGTTCTTTGAACGGTTGCGCAAGTATGATTTGAAGTTGAATCCGGCTAAATGCGCCTTTGGAGTCCCATCAGGCAAGCTCCTGGGTTTCATAGTCAGCAGGAGAGGTATCGAGTTAGATCCAACAAAGATAAAAGCTATTTGAGATCTACCTCCTCCGAAAACTAAGAAGGATGTGATGATTATTGGGTAGGTTAAACTATATCAGTCGGTTCATCGCTCAACTGAATACCACATGTGAGCCCATATTCAAACTACTGAAGAAAGATGCAGCAATCAAATGGACGTCTGAATGTCAAGAGGCTTTCGACAAAATCAAGGAATATCTATCAAATCCTCTAGTATTGGTCCCACCAGAGCCAGGGAGACCTCTCTTCTTGTATCTGACAGTGTTGGGAAATTCTTTTGGCTGTGTTCTTAGGCAGCATGATAGAACCGGCAAGAAAGAGCAGGCAATTTACTATCTGAGCAAGAAGTTCACCACCTACGAGGCCAAATATACTTTGTTAGAGAGAACATGATGTGCTCTGACGTGGGTCGCTTAAAATTTGAGACACTATCTTCAAGCCCACACTACCTATCCCATAACCAGGTTGGATCCTTTGAAGTACATATTCCAAAAACCGATGCCACTGGGAGACTGGCAAAATGGCAAAATCTTGCTCACTGAATTTGACATGGTTTATGTCACTCACACGGCAATGAAAGCCCAGGCGTTGGCAGATCATTTGGCTGAAAACCCGGTTGATGAGGAATACCAACCATTGAGCACATATTTCCCAGATGAGGAGGTAAATTTAGTAGAAGCCATCTCTAAGGACACTCGGGCTTGGAAAATGTTCTTCGATAGAGTCGTAAATGCAAGAGGTGTAGGCATTGGGGCAATCTTGATATCACCCAATGGTCAGCACTACCCAGCTACAGCTAGGCTCCGATTCTTCTGCCCAAACAATACAGCCGAGTACGAAGCTTGTATCATGGGCATGAATATGGCAATTGACCAAGATGTTGAAGACTTATTGATCATGGGGGATTCAGACTTGATTATCCGGCAAGCATAGGGAGAGTGGGAGACCCGAGATGTTAAGCTCATTCCCTATCGACAACATATGGAAGATCTCGCCAAACGCTTCAAGTCGATAGAGTTCAGGTACATCCCTCGGTGTCGCAATGAACTAGCCGATTCACTCGCCACTGTAGCTTCAATGCTGCCTTACCCAGGCAATGCCCATATTGATCCTCTGGAGATTCAAATCAAATAAATGCACGGGTATTGTAACGCGGTCAAGGCGAAACCCAGCATTCAGCCCTGGTATCATGATATCAAAAGATTTTTGAAAACACAAGAATACCCTGAGCAAGCCACTGGAGATCAAAAAAGAACCATCAGACGGCACGCAAGTGGTTTCTTTTTAAGCGGTGACGTCTTGTACAAAAGGACCCCGGATCTTAATTTGCTAAGATGTGTTGATGCCGAGGAGGCTGGAAGAATTATGCATGAAGTACACGCGGGAGTGTGCGAACCTCATATGAATGGTTATGTGTTGGCAAAGAAAATTCTACGAGCGGGATATTACTGGATAACCATGGAAAACGATTTCTTCAGCTTTGATCGGAAATTCCATCAATGTCACGTGCATGATGATCTGATTCATGCACCTCCAACAGAGCTTCATCCGATGTCAGCACCATGGCCTTTGTTGCTTGGGGTATGGATGTCATTGGGCCAATCGAGCCGAAAGCTTCAAATGGGCATAGATTCATATTGGTTGCAATCGATTACTTCACAAAATGGGTTGAAGCCATCACTCTTAAGTCACTCACTAAGAAAGCTGTGGTAGACTTTGTGCACTCCAATCTCATTTGCCGCTTTGGCATTCCTGCAACTATCATTACCGACAATGCTGCAAACTTGAATAGTTGTCTGATGGGAGAGGTATGTGAACAATTCAAGATAACTCATAGAAACTCTACTCCCTATCGACCAATAGCCAATGGTGTTGTTGAAGCAGCAAATAAGAACATCAAGAAGATTTTGAGAAAGATGATTCAAAGCTCCAGGCAATGGCATGAAAAGCTGCCTTTTGCATTACTCGGGTATCGTACCATAGTTTGTACATCAATCGGAGCGACCCCGTACTTGTTGGTTTACGGAACTGAAGTTGTATACCTGCAGAAGTAGAAATCCCTTCACTTCGCATAATTGTTAAAGCGGAAATCGAGGACAGTGAGTGGGTTAAGACCCGGCTGAAACAGTTGTCATTAATTGATGAAAAGCAGATGGTTGCAGTTTGTCACGGGCAGTTGTACCAACAAAGAATGTCCTGCGCCTATAACAAGAAAGTGCATCCCAGGAATTTCAAAGTAGGACAGCTCGTGCTCAGACGCATTCTCCCTCATCACCAGGAAGCAAAAGGAAAGTTTGCTCCTAATTGGAAAGGTCCATACATAATCCAAAATATACTGCCAAGAGGAGCACTGTATTTGGGAGACATCGAAGGAAATGACCCTGAAACAGCAGTCAATGCAGATGTAGTTAAAAGGTACTATGTCTAGGCCTCTTGGTTTGATGGCTTTTGTGTAATTGAGATGACGAAGGCTTTCTTTCCCGCTACCCCAAACACTATCAATCATTTGTAAACACTTTGAGCCGGTAATGCTTTTTTGTTCACCCTCTTTGGAACCCGGAAGTACTATCGGAAAAAAAATAAAAGAAAAAAAAAGAAAAAGAAAAGAAAAACAAAACAAAACAAAAACAGGACAAAACAAAATTATTTTCCTAAACTACGTTTGACTTGATTCCGAAAGGATACGTAGGCAGCCTCTTGCTGAGGTTCAGTCACACCAAAACAAAAATCCCAATTTCCGCAAAAGATGAAACTGGGGCAGATGATATAATGGTTCGGCCATGAATCCGCCAAAATGGTTCCAAAGTTGTAGTTCCGCCCAAAATCCTTTTTACCCCAAAGACCACATCCAAGTCCTTCCGATCAATTGGCAAAGGCAGGGAAGTGGAAAACGTTATTGTTGGAATCTGACACAATGCAAATTGAGAGAAATAAAATAAGAGAGTCTTATCGGTGAAAACTTTCGGGCACCATAAGGCGATGGTGAGTAGAGAAACTGAAAATGAGGGAGTTCGCTTAGTGAAAACTCGCAAAGAGCACTATCGGGCGACGGTGAGAAGAGAAATGAGAGAGGTCGATTGACGAAAACCCACAAAGGGCGCTATCGGCCGAAAAGAAGACATCTCATCACTAAAAGAGTCCTGGAAAGGTTCCCTAGTTTTGAAATGCGGATCAATGGGTTCACAGGAAGCTGGAAAGTTTGTGGGTCGGGCGTCCAGTCCAAGAAGCATTTCATGTTCATTTGAAGCCAGCATGCACCCTAGATAAGTCCTCATTTTCCCCCGAAAGGGACGCTTCTCTTTAAAATCATATGCTTGCCTTTTGCATACTTTTTCTTTGAATCCCTTTTGGTTTAGCTCTGATTCCGTAACTAGTACAAAGAAAAGGTGGCAGGACCGGCTTCACAGGGCTCCGCCTGGTCAGAGTCGAAGGAAATTCCCAGCTTCAGCGAGTGCGTCAGGCCAATCCCGACTGACCATAGTGATTGATGCTTTCGAACCAAAGACATTGGAAAAGAAAGAAAATCAAAGGCAAAGGCAGAATAAAGTGAAAAGGCTAGAGCCCACACGGGCGAGTCATAATGAAATCCTGAGAGTTGAACCCGGTCGGTTGAAAAAGAGATTCACCCTTAAGGCCAACAAGCAGTAAAGTTCTCAACGGAAAGGGGGCCGGGATCAAGCAATTGGGATGATCAAGGCCACAAAAACAACCAACTTTTCAAGATAACAAATTGTTCTTTATTCAAAACAGTTCTTATTCAGAGCAACCGTGCAAGAAGCAGGTGCAACACAAAAAGAAATGAAATGTGCAAGCGCTGAAACAGCTTTGCAGTAGGAAAACGACCAAAAAGGAAGTTTACCCAAATTCTTTCATGCGTTTTGCTAAATAAAAAGGAAAATATAAAAAGAAGAAGAAAAGAAGAAAAAAAAAGAAGGAGAAAAGAAATAAAAATAAAAACCCCAAAAGAAAAACCAACCATGGTAGCATAGGAGCCTTTTCTTTCCAAATCCCTGCCAAAAAACCGAGGATCTCCGTGGCATAACCCAAGGAGCTTTTTTCTTTCCAAATCCCGGCCAAAAAACCGAGGATCTCCCTGGCATAACCCAAGGAGCTTTTTCTTTCCAAATCCCGGCCAAAAACCGAGGATCTCCCTAGCATAACCCAAGGAGCTTTTTCTTTCCAAATCCCGGCCAAAAACCGAGGATCTCCCTAGCATAACCCAAGGAGCTTTTTCTTTCCAAATCCCGGCCAAAAACCGAGGATCTCCCTAGCATAACCCAAGGAGCTTTTTCTTTCCAAATCCCGGCCAAAAACCGAGGATCTCCCTAGCATAACCCAAGGAGCTTTTTCTTTCCAAATCCCGGCCAAAAACCGAGGATCTCCCTAGCATAACCCAAGGAGCTTTTTCTTTCCAAATCCCGGCCAAAAACCGAGGATCTCCCTAGCATAACCCAAGGAGCTTTTTCTTTCCAAATCCCGGCCAAAAACCGAGGATCTCCCTAGCATAACCCAAGGAGCTTTTTCTTTCCAAATCCCGGCCAAAAACCGAGGATCTCCCTAGCATAACCCAAGGAGCTTTTTCTTTCCAAATCCCGGCCAAAAACCGAGGATCTCCCTAGCATAACCCAAGGAGCTTTTTCTTTCCAAATCCCGGCCAAAAACCGAGGATCTCCCTAGCATAACCCAAGGAGCTTTTTCTTTCCAAATCCCGGCCAAAAAATCGAGGATCTCCCTGGCATAACCCAAGGAGATTTTTCTTTCCAAATCCTGGCCAAAAAACCGAGGATCTCCTTGGCATAACCCAAGGAGCCTTTTCTTTCCAAATCCCAGCCAAAAAACCAAGGATCTCCCTGGCATAACCCAAGGAGATTTTTCTTTCTAAATCCCAGCCAAAAAACCGAGGATCTCCCTAGCATAACCCAAGGAGCTTTTTCTTTCCAAATCCCGGCCAAAAAACCGAGGATCTCCCTGGCATAACCCAAGGAGATTTTTTCTTTCCAATTCCCGGCCAAAAAATCGAGGATCTCCCTAGCATAACCCAAGGAGCTTTTTCTTTTCAAATCCCGGGAAAACCCGAGGATCTTTTTTTTTCGTCCCGGCATAACCCGAGACCCTTTTTCTTTTTCCGGCATAACCTGGTCATTTTCTAGCACAACCTGGATTCATTCACAAGAATACACAATCCTAATTTGACTGCTTAGATATGTGTCACAACTAACTCACGAAATTTTCCTAGTGAAAACTGGGGTAGAAAATTTTGTTTGTTTGTTTGTTTTGGTATCTTAAGCAGGTTGACCTCAAGACATAGGGCGCGAGATGACCAACGGAATGAGTCTCAATCTAGAGTCAAGAAAAGAAGAAAAGAACAAAAAGAAATGAACTCAAATGTGAAGCAAGTAAGGGTGTGGATTGCTCAAAATCTGATAGAAGTCACAAGCTCCGCTGATCTTGTTTTGACCCAATGCTGCATGAAGAAGTAAACACCTACAACTTGAGAGCATCAAGATTCAGATCTAAGTCCACAGCAACATCAGCTAAGACTCAAGATCAAGTTTTAAGAGAATTATAAATAGGAATCTTGTAACTCATATTTGATATGCATAAATAGCTTAGCTTTGATTTTCCTTTTGGTGTAATAAGGAGGTCAGCAAGCAGTAGCAGCAGCAGCAGCAGTGAAATTCACAGCTCCTGGTAGTCCCAGCTACCAAACCTTCCAGAATTACACTAACCTGATTCCTTTATAGCCAAGGATATGTAGGCAACTTTTGAAGCAGGGTTCGGTCAGACGATTTTTTCTTCAAAACGCTTCTCATGGAGTGCTAAGCAGGCAAAAATCCTTCATGGTGCTCATTTATCTTTGCCCGAAAACCCTTCGTGTCTTCGAGCAAAGAGGGGCAGCTGTGAGCACGTGATTTTTGCCACGCTTAAACTACTCCTACAAAATTCCTTAGAATTAGTATTTTTCTTTATTATTTGAATTTTTAGGAATTAATTGCATGATTCTGTGTCTTTTTTGCATTTTTGTGTGCATTTTACTTGATATAATTCCAAAAATACAAAATAGTATGCATTTTAATATTACAAAAATAAGGAAAATAACAAAAATGGTTCTTGGCATTTTCACTTTCAATTTTTAGAATTTGTCTTAAGTTTTCCTTTAAATTAGAAATTAGTTAATTTTAGAATTTTAATTAGTATATAATTTTGTAGTCAATTTGGGTCTTTTATTTTAGTTTTTATAAAATCAGAAGATAATTAAAAAAACAAAAAAAAAGTAAGTAAAAGAAAAGAAAACAAAATAAAAGAATTAAAAGAAAAGCCTAGTAATAATAAACACCAAATTTTGGGCCAGCCCAAACAAATCCACCCCCACCCCAATCCCTAAAACCCGTCTGATGGTCCAGCCCAAATACCTTGTACCTTATCCATCCCCCTTTGTAACAAAACGACGGTGTTTTGGCGTCAAATAATCTTGACCGTCCATTTCTCATCATCCAACGGTCCTCATTCGTTCAAGGCTTTTAATTAAATATGTTCGAAAACTCTTTATTAACCCTAAATATTTTTCACCTTCCTCGTACCCCATGTAACGCCGGCATACCACCACCGTGCCTCCGCCGTGTTTTGCTGCCGGAAATCGCCTCACGGCGGCGGCCAGCCTCCATTCCCGTCCAAATTAACACCCTTGAATCTTCTCCTCCTCTTTCCATATCTAGCCTTAGCTTCCCTCAAATCCTCACCAAAAGCTTCGAATTTCAAATCAAAATTTCGGCCAAAATGCAAAATCGTCCAAACCCCACCAAATTTACACCCTATACTCCCCTGACCTTCCTCATCCCCAATCCCTAAATAAAACGCTTCAAACATCACTGATTCTCTTCGAATTTCAGATCAAAAGGAACCCTAAAACCCTAATTTTTAAAGACTTTGAAGATTCGTCGGATTTTGGACTGTAATAATCCTTAATCTTGTGTTTCTCATGGAAACACACGATTAAGGACAAATTTCAGTCCGGATTTTGCAAGGGTCATTCAAAACCAATAAGTATTCTAAATTCTTTGATTTTTTTAGTTTAATTTTGTTTAGTCGTAATTTGATTTTTCTTATTTTTGGTTTCTGTTGGATTAATTTTGATTTTTCTTAGTGTTTGATTTTCTTCTAATTATCATAATTTGTCCGTTTTGTTAATCTAGTTGTGATTTAAAAGGGTAAGGTCAATCATGTTCTAAGTTTTAGTTCGAATTTCCATAGTTGTTTTCTTAATTTTTCTGATTTCTTTTAGAATAATTAGTAATTATTTCCTTTAGCTTAATTCTGACTCTGTTAGTTGTTGATTGATTTTATGATCTCTTTAAATTTAGTAAGTTTGTTTCAGCATGATTAGTTGATCCCGTTTGATCTTCTATAATTCTTTTATTCTAGTTTAATTTTGATTAATTAGTATTGATTAGTTAAATTGTTAAGTTAGGATGATTGGATATAGCTGAATAACTTAGTTTAATTAACTGTAGTTGAATATTAACTAAGGTAAAGGGGTTTGGATGGGTTAGTAATTTCAGGGTTAGTTAGGGGTAGTTTGGGCCTCTAAAATGGGTTAGTTTGTTAAGGCTCGGTAATTTCATAATAAAAGTGAGGGTATTATAGGTATTTCATAGGTAGAAAACAAAGCTAGAATATCCTAGGTCCTTCTAGAAGGGGGCCTTAGTGTAAGTTTCTGCATTCTTAATGCAGTAACTTGGGTAACAAGCCACAAATTTAGGGATTAATGACTAAATTCTAAAATAAAAAGGGGGAAAATGAGTGAAAACCTCTAGAACATTCTTGCCCCTTCCTTGCCTATAAAAAGCAGGCCTAATGCCTTCATTTACAAGTTTTAGACCTCTGAAATTTCCCCAAAACTTTCCAGCTTTTAATTTTCCTCCCAAATCCCTTTCTGAAGTTCTGAATTGCAAATTTGAACTTCAAAATCTAAGGAAGTTCAAAATCTGCATTCCTATAGTTCAAATCTTCTTCTAGATCTTAATTCCTGTCAAAAAATCCAAAAACATACAAAAATCCAGTAGAAAATTCCAAAACAAAGATACTGTTACATTGAAATTTTGAGTTTGATTGCAAGTTAGTTTTAAGCCGAGTTTCCTAGTGTTTCTAGATTCAATTTCAAGTCATTTTGGGTTTTGTTCAAGCTGTTTTGGGTTGTTTCTATTTGCTGAAGTTCAGAAATCATCTCCTGGGTTTAATTTCGAATCATTCTGGTTTGTTTGGCGGATTATTGGAACTGTGTTTTCACATTTCAATTCCGGACTGATTCTGGTGATGTTTGCTGACTGTATATGAGCTGCTGCTTTGCTATTTGCTATTGATTCTCCTTCATCTTATTGTACTTTGATTCCAGGTATACATTCTGAGCTTATGTCAATGTACATCACAAGCTGAAAATGAAATGAAGTTAACATTTGAGTTTTGTTATAGATCCTGATTGTTTACTGTTTATCGTATGCTTTCATGGTTAGCTGGACTGTAACAGGACTCTATAAATTATATTTGACATTTGGATTGATTATCATTAGTTTACGAATGTATTTGCGTAATAACTATAATTTGCGTAATTAGTTGATAATAAAATAGGATCAGTTAGTTTCTTAAAAGTCAGGAAGTAATCAGAGTTTGAAGCTGGTGATTAGACTTAAATTTTGAAATGCATAGGAAATGGTACGCTTGGGTCAATACATGAATTTCAGCTTAATATTAACGTTTTTGGTGCTGGAATATAAAACAACGTTTAGTTTGGCAAGTTTGTTGTTTGAATTTGATACTTCACTTCAGTTAGTAGTCACACTAGTTTAATCATAGCTTCTGAAATGATGAAGTAATATGGCAGTTTAGGCACAATCTGAACATAGGAATTTGATTTTAATAAATATCTCTTATTGATTTGAAATATAATTACATTGTTTCATTGTTGTAAAAACGTGGAGTGCAGTATGAATCTGGCCCATTGGCTATGAAATTTATTAAGCTCTTTTAATTTGGGCCCGCCAGAATCACGGGTTAATGGCCCATTGATAATTTAATTGGGCCTCAGCATGTTTAAGGTGCGGTCCAGATCTAGTTGGGATTTATTTCACGTTCAGGCCTGGGCCAAAAGTTCACGGCTCAAAATGCTAGAAGCTAAAAGTCATTAAAATCGTACTGGGAATACGGGGATTAATTTGCAAATATAAAGTTGGGTTTTCAAGTTAGGTGGCGGGTTCAAATTAAGAGGGTCCTCCCTTTTGTTTGAATTCGAACTTGAACTCGAGGCCCGAATTTATAAATACAAATTAATTAGGCCCTTTAGAGACAAAAAATAATTAGAAAATCGTAGTTTGCTTTAGGTTGGACTTTAAATAAAATAATGAGATGAGCCTCGCCAAATAAAAAGGCATAAATTGTGGGGCCCTCATTAAATGCTTTATTAAAAATACTTAGAATTTGGGGCGTGCCGTTTAGCGAATTTTATGGTCTCCCGCAAAGATAATAACTCGTTAGTCGCTTTAGGCGCGTTTTAATAATCTTACCTTCTTAAATACGGGTGTGCATTTCATGCAACCCAAATCCAAATCCCAAAATGTGGAATAAGAATGTGTCGAGGATCCGGGTGCATTTCATGTGACGTGATCCAAAAATACGTTTTTAAATGACATTCACTTTCTTAAAATTTTTAACTAAAAGCAGTTAAATAATGCTAAAATTGCACTATAGGTTTGAACATGTATAAAAATTAGATTTCAGCCATTTTTAATAATTTAAGCGACCGTGCTAGAACCACGGGATCCGGGGGTGCCTAACACCTTCCCTCGGGTCAACAGAATTCCTTATTCAGAATTTCTAGTTCGCATACTCCAATTGGGAAATTAAAATTTTCCTCGATTTGGGATTCAAGTTACACCGGTGACTTGGGACACCAAAAGCCAATCCTATCCCAAGTGGCGACTCTAAAAACAAATAAATAATCTCATTTCGAATAATGTCATTTTAAATGGAAAAACTCCCTTATACATTTATCCTTCAGGGTAGGTGTGTAAAAAAGGAGGTGTGACAACCACTACCACCTCCTCGGGGTGCTCCAACGGGACCTTATTTTAGCGTTATGCCAGAGAGTTCTTACTGCTCGCCGGTTCATTAGGGTTCTTCCAGTGCCTATTTTAGTGCCATGCTAGAGAGTTCATACCGCCCACTAGCCATTCAGGGTTCTTCTAGTGGGTATTTAGGCCATCAGGGTCAGACTTCGGGACAATAATCTATTGTACCGAGAGGTTGTTATGACTGTGGAAATTCGAGTTACCGGAAGAGGACTTGCCCTAGACTTCAGTGCAAGGTAGTACAACAGAGTCATCAGCCCATGATTTCAGCAACTGCTGGCTGACCACCCAGAGCTGGGGGACAGGCTGCTAGGTGCTATCCTAGAGGTAGAGGTCAGGCAGAGGGAGGTCATCCAGTTATTGTTCATCTAGGCGGAGGCCAGCCAGCCGGCGCTCCAACTAGATTCTATGCTTTTCCAGCCAGACCAGATGTAGTGGCCTTAGTTTCCATGATCACCGGTATTATTTCTGTCTGCGGTATGGATGCTTTGGTATTATTTGATCCAGGGTCTACCTATTCATATTTGTCATCTATGTTTGCTCATTTCCTTGATATTCCTCATGAGTCTTTGGGTACTCTTGTTTATGTGTCCACTCTTGTGGGAAATTCTGTGGTGTGGATCGGATCTACCGGTCCTATGTGGTTATTGCAAGATTGAAAATATGGTGGTTCAATTCCTGTTATTTTCCTTGGAAAACGGTGTAAGGTCATCAACAAAGAAAAGATGGGAGATTTTTGGGCCAGACCTGCTAATACTTATAGGTTGCTATTGGTTGTCCAGCACTGCCTAGTCGATTGACCTGGAGAGTCTCTCTATACACACGATGAAAACTTCCTAGTTGATTGACCTGGAGAGTCTCTCTATACACACGATGAAAAGGTAAGGGGATATGGGACCCCTTGTCTGATGCCTCTAGTGGGCTTGAAAGCTTCAGTTTTACTTCCATTTACCAATATTGATATTCTAGAAGAGCTAATGCAAGACATGATTAACTTGGTCAGTCCACGTGGAAAGTTGAAGGCATGTATCCCTGATGAAGGACCATTCCAACCTGTCAAAGTCTTTCTCTAGATCTATTTTAAGAATCATGTAAGCCTATTTCCCTTTCATTTTCCTAAAGTGAGTAATGTACTCTTTCACAAAGATAGCTTTATTAGAGGCTCTCCTATTTGAAAGGAAACTGGCCTGGCTAGGGCCAACTATGTCAGGAAGCACTGGCTTGATTCTATTTACAATGATCTTAGTGATGGACTTCTAGATGGTGTTACAAAGTCCAATAGGTCTGAAGGTTTTTAGCATAGAAGCTTGGGGGGAACTTTGGGATGAGACAAACCAGAGTTTGATTCATGGTCTCATCCATGGAGTTAGTAGTGAAGCATTGCTTACAAAAGTCAGATACAGAGTTACCTACAATGCTCCATTACTTTTGGTAGAAGAAGGGATGGAGGCCATCAGGACCTAGGGCCTTGAAGATCTTGAAGGAGAAGATGGCCACTTTTATTTCTTCCAATTCAAGGGGTCTATTCAATCTATCCCTTTGAGATTCAGAAAGGGCATATGTCATGGTCACAAGCAGTACCAGCATTGCTGGCTTGTGTAGCTTGACCATATCCATGCAGTGCCTTCTGAACTCAGCGTTTTTTCTACCCCTAACATTCCATATGATGTAATTCATTAAGGGTGGTTGGATGGTTGGGAACTGGCTTCCCAGGGTTTCTCCATTCCCTGTGGAGTCCTCTTTGGAGTTATTTGGGTCTTTCCCATCATGTCGATGACTGGAGTCATATTGAAGAGTGGTTTGGTTACTCCTTGAGATTGGTGAGACACAGGCTCAGTCCACATTTGGTCATCGATATGGGGCACAGTAACACTAGCACTTTGCTGGTCTCCACACTGAACTCTATCGCCCTGACTGAGTCCAGTAGGAGAGAGTCTATGCGAAGGGGATCGTAGGTTGCTCCTTTTGTTTCTGGTAGGCTTTTTCTTTTCAAGAGATCTAAGGCCTTGTTGATTTCCCTTGTGATGTTATTGAGCGGTGGAGATGTACTCTTCCCTGGTTGAGCAGAAAATGATGGGGCTTGGTGGATTTGGGGTTTGATGGTCACAAAGACCGGCTTCGCTGTTGGATCCTTTGTTATTGGATCTAGGAAGAAGGGTATTGACTGGAAGGTTTGGGATATTAGTTTGTTGAGCATTGGTGGGTCAATGTTTTGCTGCATGTTGTCGTTGTTCACCATTCTCTCCCATAGGCATGGACCAAAGGCAGCCAAAGCCTTGTTCAGCGCCTCCACTGTTACTCTCGCCAAGTGTGCTAGATTTTGGACAATCGGGGTCACTAGTTGATTTCCCAGTGTGAAATTTTAGGCTAACCCCTATCCCTGCAGTGCTACCTCTAGCCAGGATGCTAGTAGATGGTCCGGTGGTAGTGGCAGTGAGGTCACAATGGTGGGTGGCATTTGATTTTTTTCCATTTTTATGTTTTTTTAATTTGCTACTTTGGGTAATGGGGGGATTAAGTTAATGGATTGACTCATAATTGTGCCCTTTGGTGTCAAATCTTGGTCAGTGGAAGAGGCAGCGGTTATTGTATCTAGGGAGAGGGATTTGGAATTAATGTGTTATCTTGTTGAATGAACAACAAGTGTCTTTTCACCTGAAATTGAGTGGCTTTTTAGATGAGGCACTTAAGTGTTCATGGGGTTTGTTGAGTTTTCCCCATTAGAGGTTCTTTCTATGATAGAGGTAGGGGTGCGTAGATGTTTGGGTAGAGTTAATTTTTTGGGCTGGTAGTCTCCGATTGGGTGATGGTCCCAATTGGTTGAACGTGGCTAGCTTTGCAGTCCAATACCCCATGGTTGAGATCTTTTGCATCAGGATATGGGCCAAGAGAAGAGGCCTCATTGTGGGAGCCTATGTGGGGATCGAGGCTGGAGTTTATGTCAGTTTCCTTGGGGGCATTATTTTTGGGCTGGGGCCTCGTGGAAGGCATTGCATGGGAGTGGGGTGGGACTTTGTTTATTGATTGGGTTGTTGGACCTGCTGTAAAATTGTGGACTGGGTTTGTTTGCCTTAAAATTGTACTGCACAGTTTCAATTTGTAGGAACTTACTAGAGTTAGCGTCGAACATGTTTACTTGGATCCGTTGTGCTGGTGATGTATGGTGTTGGTTATTTGCCGATCCATTGTTCCTCTCGTTCACCTTTTGTTGATCCGATTTTTTGTTTCTTGGAAAGGTTACTGTCTTCCATTCATTCTCCTCCCCCTGTTTTGTATTTTTTATGAGGTTTTCGGTGTTTCTTGTGGTGTAGGTGGTTGTATTTTTTTGTAATTGTAATTTCTTGATATGTGCCTAATTCTACTGCAGGTCGTACATAATGTACATTCCCCCTCATAAATCACTGCTTGTTTGTGCTCTCCAATTATTACAAATATTTCCACTGGGATTTCTAAAGGTACTTGAATGCATATGCATGCGTACCTTCCTCTCAGGGTGGAGGAGGTGCATGAGTCAATTTTTAGTAATTTGCCCAATTTCCTGGCAAAATTTCTTCAGTATTTCTTTATCGTAGAACCCTTTTGGGAGTTGTGGGAGACGAATCCAGATAGCTGTGGTAGAGAGGGTAGCTTCTTGTGGTATAAATTTTGATTCGCATTTTTTAACGGAGAGGAAGTTCCCAGAGATAAAGCATGGGCCTAGATGTAGTGCTTTATCCATATTTTCTTCTAAACTAAATTTTACAATAAAGAAGTCTCATCCTAGGTCAATCAAGATTAACTTTTCGGATGGCTTCCATAAGTCAATTAGTTTAGACCGAAGATATTGGTGTGCCAGTTTACATCCAAAGACCTTTATGATTACAGAGTAACACCATGGAAGTAAAGGTGTTTCCTGTCGTCATGTGAAAGTGGGATTGAGCCTTTAATGCTTTTTTGTTTATCATCTTTGATGATTGTGGAGGCATCTTCCTCATAGTAGTCATTTTGATGGCTAATCGGTTTATCGAGAAGCATTTTCTTGTAAGAATGTGGTGTTGCTTCTTCTACGTCCATATGGTTGCTCTTGTCCGGTGGTGCTGGTGGTATGAGCGGTGTAATAATGGTTGTATCCATGGGAGTTACTGTTCACAGACCTTCTCTCTCAAAAGAAAATTCTCTTTCTTCCTATTTGTTGTTTTGGATAAGGGAATGCATATATAACTTAATTAAGCTCTATAACATGCTTCAACTTCTTTTGTAGTTATTTGGTGATCAAGATTCTTTATTTCAATTATTCCAAATTTAGCACTTGATGGTGCCTTGTTTTAGTTTCTTATTTTTTATTCGTTCCCTTTTATTTTAGGGCCATGAGCACATATATGATAATAGTGCAATACTTCATAAGGGGGGAGGGGGAGAGAGGAAGAAGGAATAAAGTAAGTAGGTGTTTGGAGACAAAAATTATAATTTTTGAAAAACGATATTTTGAATTTGAAATTATGACTGGACATGCATTTCACTTTAAAAAATATTGCAGTTTTGTGAGTAGAGAAAAATATTTTTCTGAAATTTTTTGGTTTTTGAAAAACTCATTTTCGAAAAATTTCCAAAAACTTATAAACTTTTATGAGAAAACACCTTTTTGAATTTTTTTTTATTGAAAAAAAAGAAAAATTTCCTATGGACAATCGGGGCCTAAGTAGTATGTGTTCTAGAAGGAGAATTTGTTAGACAATTTGTATTACTATAATAAACAATAAAATAGTAAACTTTTGAAACATAAATAGAAAGATAGCAGCAACAGAATATCGAAATAATATATGAAAGAAATAATTTCGGAATAAATCGAGTCCGTTGAATGCATAGTGTGTCCTTAAGAAAATTATTTCCCTCAAGTACCCCAGGTGTTGGAATATTATCCTTCCAGAATAGAACGATTTAATTGGTGCCAAAAACCTCGATGCCCGTGAACTACTCAATGATATTAAATCACACTGGAATAGATTTGTATGGAAGAAGAAGAAGTCTTGAAGTTCAGAAAATTCGTAAAGAAAAAACTGAGGAATCAAACGAATTTATAGCCAATGGAAGTACTATTTTAAAAGTTCACAACCCTTCAGAACAATCACTTAAAAACACGAGGGAAATTTAAATAAAAATTCGGAAAGAAAATGAATTCAGTCGTGCACGGATCCGGTTCAGGTTGGATATTTGGCTAATTTAATTAATATTTTATTAAATAATTAAAAACAATTGTCCAAAAAGATTAATCAATCAATCTTTGATCAAATCCGAAGCCGAAGCCGACTAGAGAAATCGATGACGACGGCGCGAGGCTTGACTTCTTCTTAACTCTTTAAGATCTAGAAGAAGAGCAATTATATATATATCCATCAAAAGTCTTTTCCTCCTCCAATGTGGGAAAATGTCCCTTTGTTAAGGAGGCAATTCAAATATTTTATTTTTCCTCCTGTTACGTTTGGAAATTAGAAAAATATAAAACATGAAAGTTTTAGCCCTTTGAGTTAGCTTTTCAACCATATATTGTGGAGCCCAAATGTAGTTCTGACCGAAAAGTTATGTATATTTTACTAGATAGTGCATAATATGCCTACTCAATTCTTCGTTTCGTTGCTCTATCATCCGCCGATCCCCGAATACGATCCCAGCTTAATTCCTTGGGATTTTACTCAGACTTTAAAGCTCCAAATCACTTGAGTTCATTCCATAACATCTACATAGCTCGGAATCACTCCTACAAGGCATAAAACACATAATTAGTGCAAAACACTAGCGATTAGAGTGCAAACTCAACTAAAGTGCAATAAATTAGAGTATAATAATCGACTAAAATATGTAATTATAGCCTATCATCTACACCCCACACTTAAACCATAGCTCGTCCTCAAGCAATCAAATTACACTTTATATAGACACGACCTTTTTAAACAATTCTCCTCACTCGTCACACCAAGAATACTTAAAATAGACTAAGCACAAAAGCGTAATATCTTCACCTCAAGATTTGACTCGCAAGTACCACGCATTATTCATAACTCACCCACTTACTCTAACATATAGGTCACTAACATTACCTCTCCTTCATGAATCAAGTGCCTCACACAACAAAAGAGAGTAGTTCCACACAATAAAATTTAAGAACTTTTAGGAACTCAAGATAGAAAGAATTCACTCACTCCCAGAAATAACATTCATATGCCACAAAAGATGTCCCATAGGCTTGCCCGTACTGTACTACTCTACTAATCGAGCTCATTCAGTTTAGGATCAAGTAGAACTTTATTTGGTTATAATGTAGGCTGCAGCACGAGTAGGATATATTTAGATATAAGAGTGACTACACCTCCCTAAGCACTTTAATACATATACTTTAACTTTTAACTCCATAATTATGTCAAACCAAAACTCCACCTTCACATCAATGTACATTACCCCATTCTTCTTTAACACACTTACATCAAAAGCCATCACTTATCAAGGAATATTTTTTTCACAACAATCCAACTATTTATTTTTCAATTCAAGTGGATCTTACTTTTTCAAAACAGTGAACCTTTCTCGTTATTTAATTAGTTCCACTCAAAAGTCAAACCAACCACCCCACACTTTAACTTTTACAAAGTTCATAAGCAATTCAAGTTCTCATGAGAGGTTACAATGGTTCAAATAGATAGTTAATTCAAACAAATCGTTAAGTCTTGTAATGTGGTTGCCAAAGAAACATGATTACAGGATCAAAGGGGTTAACTACGATAAATAACAATTAGACGGGTAAAATATACATATCTGGCTCAATAAAGAAATGCCTATATCACTTCCAAGACTGAACAAAACTATTATTTCGCTTTGCAAATAAACGGGGCAAGTTCTAGGCATCAAATGCAATGCACAGAATAACACACAAACCTCACACACACATGGCACTTACCTCACTCAGGATTGGATTCATCAAGACACTCTAGTCAAAACAGTTAAGCAACTTTAAAATCATACAATTTAAGGTACTTATACAAGAGTCAAAACTGAGCCTAAGCGTCACAACCAAAGTACTCACTATTCTCAAGGCATAAAAAAGTCAAGAGATATTGTTCCATTTCAAAATACAACACAATGGCTCCTATTCAAAAAAAGAAAAAAGATTAACTACACCGGTTCAAACAAAACCCTTGGAAAAGAACCCTGGCACAAAGAAAAACCAAGAGAGAATTGCTACACTACCTAAAAAAGAAATTTTATCTTGTTTTGTATTTTTCTTTAGACTTAAATCCTTCAAGAAAATTTTCTAATACATCCATCGTCGGGAAAAATCTAATCTTTTCTATTTAAAAAAAATTATTCAACAAAACTAACACAACTAAAGTAGCATAGAAAGTCACCTAGAAAATCTCCTCACCCCCACACTTTAAAGTGTGCATTGTTCCCAATGCATATCCATACATACAAGAGGGTAAAAGGAACTCCCTGAAGGCCAAAGGCCTAAGCACTAGCGTCTCATGGGGTACTCAGCCTTCTCCCAGGCCTGGTCCTTCGTGCAGGTACCTCACACTTAGTTTCAACCATCTGGTTTACTGTTGCATCCTTCCATTGACTTTGCGTTCCATGCTCCTAAAAGTAAAAAATCGACACTACAAGAATAATACAATAATAAGAAAAAACTAAATTAAAAATAAAAATAAAACAAAGCTGGGTTGCCTCCCAGCAAGCGCTTGATTTAATGTCGCAGCACGACGTGACTCACTTTTTGCCTCCACCTCGAGCTTATGAATTGAACCCCAAGTTTTAATTCAAGCTTATGATTATGATCATGGGGCGGTGGAATGAATCTAATTGGCCCAAGGAAATAGTGTAGTACTCTACACCCCTTGGCCTTTGTATGAGGTATGTAATCTTGACTTTTTGGCAAGAAGAATTTCAGAATATATGCACCTTGTTCCTCATCCTTGACTCTTCAATTGGTTCAGATTACTCTATTTCCATATCATCATCCAAATATAATGTGGAAAAATGCTTGGAATGTGGACCAATGTCCTCAAACACATGAACTTCAGGACTTTCAACATCCTCATCATCAATGATACTAGAGTCAACAAAATTTATATCCTCAAAGTCCTTTGCTGGCTCTAGTCTCACTTCATCAATATTGACATCCTCAAATTGTAGTTGGCTAGGTTGTTGATGTTCTACTCTGACCTCCCCAATTAACACCTCAAATGCATGCTCTTCTTGGCTAATATCCTCAATATTGGCTTATTGAGCATTAAAAGCTCCAACCACTTGACTCAATTGAGCCTCCAACTTGCGAATAGTTGCCTCTTGCCTCTCTATCTGCAATTGTTTTTTATTATTTTGTTTCAGAAGGTAATTTAACATATCCTTAATCTTCTTCAGGTATGCATCCCCAGGTTGTTTGTTCCAGTTAACTTCAGAAGAAAAGGTATAACCATCATAGTAAGGGGTTGGGGGAAGATAAGAAATATAAGCACAACCATAAAAGTGACCATTTTTACCACCACACACATCACATACATTCAACAAATAAGATTGAGTTGTTGCACATAACTCACTCTTAGGAACATTTTGAAAATTTTTCCACGGGAGGTTTCCTTCACAATATGTATGGAGTTCAATTGTAGAATTATCTACACCTAAATTCCCATAATTCCAAGATGTCATGTTTCTCACATCAACAGTCATAAAAAATACAAAAAAAAAACAAATAAAAGTTCAAACTTGAACCCTAGCAATATATACAGCTACACCTACACCGTTAGTTCCCCGACAACGGTGCCAAAGTTTGATCACGCCCAGCTCTAGTCCTAAAAAGGATAAGTGGTCGCTGTAAATATAATCCGGTCTAAAAGTCCGGAGTCGAATCCCACAGAGAACTAAGGCTTAACTATATATGTTTAATATCACTAAACAGACAAGTTTGAATAATTTCTAAATTAAAAAGATTGAGATTTATATTTCTAACTAATTAACGAGAAAATACTAGAAAGCAATAAATTATCAACTAACGAGACAAAGGGTTGGAGACTAAATTAAGGAGGTCTAGAGTTATGATTTTTCTAATTGTCGGAATCCTTCTAGCCATGTTTCCTACAATTTTGCCAATGTATTTTCTACTGATCGTGAGCACTTTAGGTGCCGTAATTGTCTCTCGAGCAACTACAACAATTTACCAGACATATTCTCTCGAACTATGCTAGTTGGGTTTATCTAACCGCTTATTATGACCATGTCAAGGCTTTATTATTTCTAAACCTGCCTTTAAACCCGTTGTATTGATTTCTCACATACGTTAGGAGTGATGTTATTCAACAACCACCTAAATATGTATCCTTTCTCAAGCAATACATAATAAATAGGCACAGTCAATTGATGGTCATTCAATCGACTGAAATAGACACATAGTTGAACAAATAGATAAATTCAAAGACTAAATTATATTAAAACCCAACAAAAATTCATCTTACAAAAGATTCTATCAAAACCCTAGATAACAAATTAGCTATTCATAATAGTATGTAACACTACAATACTAAAAGTCATAACCAACAATGAAAAAATAGGAAGAGGAAGGAAAAATTCGTAGAAGAATTTCCCGCCTTGTTCCTATTGTGTTTCTACCTCCTTAGGTCGAATCTCTGTAAAAAGTATGTCCAACCTCTTAAAATATCGTTTTTCCAAGCATATATACCAAGTAGGGTGTCACGACCCGGATTTCCCACCATCGGGAGTCGTGATGGAGCCTACTATCGGAGCTAGGCAAGCCAAGCATTTAAACATTTTCGGATAATAACACAACAGTAAAAACAATAATAAACCTTTAAATAGAAGCGGAAGTTTTTTATAACATAAATAACTGGAAACCCCAAATGCGGAAACTTAATATTTCTCTACCCAAGACTGGAGTCGCTACCTCATGAACCACTGAAGAGTGCTACAAACAAGTCTGAATAGAAAAATACATAATGTATGTCTCGATACAATGAAAACAAACTGAAAATATGGAAAGGGACTTCGGCCTGCGAACGCCATCTAGGCTACCTCGTAAGTCCCTGGACTGAAGTCAGCTCCCGATCAGTATACTACTGTTGTGGTCCAAAAGCTACTCCTGGGTCTGTGCAAAAATATGCACAAAGTGTAGCATCAGCACAACCAACCCCATGTGCTGGTAAGTGCCTGGCCTAACCCCGGCGAAGTAGTGACGAGGCTAGACCGGACTACCAGAATAACCTGTGCAAATATATATACAAGTACAACAAAATAATAGCTGAAAGTAAACAATTATAACTGGGAGGGGAACATGCTTATGGGGTAGCAGATAAAACGGAATATCAAGAATAACAAGGAAACTACATTTGAGTCCTTCTAACACAGAATAAGGGAAAACAAACCACTTTCACTTGTTTCAATTTCCTCTCGTTGCAGGCGTGCAACTCGATCCCATTTCATAACATCACGTGGTAGGCGTACCACTCGCTCCCATTTCATAATATCACGTGGTAGGCGTACAACTCGCTCCCATTTCATAATGTCACGTGGTAGGCGTACCACTCGCTCCTATTTCATAATGTCACGTGGTAGGCATACCACTCGCTCCCATTTCATAATGTCACGTGGTAGGCGTACCACTCGCTCCCATTTCATAATGTCACTTGGTAGGCGTACCACTCTCTCCCATTTCATAATATCACGTGGTAGGCGTACCACTCGCTCCCATTTCATAATATATAAGTGGTCGGCGTGCCACACGATCCCATTTCATAATATATAAGTGGTCGGGGTGCCACACGATCCCATTTCGTAATATATAATACACAAAATAATCCCGGCAAGGGAAAACACAAATAAATAGCTAAATCCCGGCAAGGGAGCAACAATAACAACTTTCACATCCCGGCAAGGGAGATAATCAATATACTCAAACCATCCCTGCAAGGGATTAATCATATCTCTTTCCATTTCTTACTCAATAGTATTTTTATCGTTCGGGCCAACGCTCCAAAGAATTCACAATTCATATCTAATCCTCATACTCTTCACATTATGTAGAATTCATCAATTAGCATGGAAGAGTCCCAAAAATATCAGAATAAGTACAAACAAGGACCCACAGTCATGCTAGACACCGGTGTATAGATACTCGTCGCCATGCCTATACACAGTACTCGATCATTTAGCAATTAGAAATTAATAACACTCTAATCCTATTCCCTCAAACCAGAGTTAGATCAAACACTTACCTCGGTCCAAAGAATAGCAATCAATCCTCAAATATCGCCTTTCCTCTACAATCCGACTCCGAAACAATGATATCTAGGCATAATTAATTCAATCATATCAATAAAGACTCATTGGCAATATTCCATAGCCTAAATATGAATTTCCTAGCATTCTTTCAAAAATACCAAAATTCAACACCATGCCCACATGGTCCAAACACGAGGCTCTGACCAAAACCTAGTCACTCATAACCCCACGAGTCCAAATATATAATTTATTTTAAGATTCGACCCCAAATTGAGGTTGAATCACCCAAATTCTCAAAACCCTAACTCTACCCAAAACCCTTAATTTCTACTTTGATTTCATGATTTAGGCTTAGAAACTTGCTAATTAATGAAGGAAAAGTGAAGGAAATGAGTGGGGAATTACTTACCCAAGTGGTCTTGAAGAATGGGTGCTTCAATGGCTTCCTAAAGCTTGGGAGAGAAGAGAGCTCGTGAGAAAAAGTGAGGAAATCCCGTATCTAATGTTCTGTTTTGAACTTAAAAATTCACTGGGCGAAATTGCCGTTCGCGTTAACCAAAATACGGGCCTGATATCAATGTTATCTAACTCATTTTCATTTCAAATTTTCATATCATTTTCAGAAAAATAATTTCTTTCAAAAATTCATTTCTCGGGCTCGGGACCTCGGATTTCGATTCCAGGAATACGCCCGAGTCCCATATTTTTTTACGGAACCTCCGGGACCATCACATCACGGGTCCGGGCCCGTTTACCCAAAACGTTGACCAAAGTCAATTTTAATCATATTAATATCAAAATTCTTCAAATTTTTTACAGAATTCACATATTTCAACATAAAGCTTTCCGGCTATGCGCCCGGACTGCGCACGCAAATCGAGATAACTAAAAGTGAGGTTTTCAAGGCCTCAGAAGCACGGGATGAAAGAGAAAATAGGTGATGACCCTTTGGGTCGTCACATAGGGTTGGGCCCAAATAATTATATCTTTTCCTACGCGAAAAAGGATAATGTTTTAGGTCTGGACGCTCGCGGTCGCGGTACAGGCGCGGTATTTTCACAGTGCACTACCTCAGTTCGCATCCAGGTCTGCGGTCGCGGTGTCGACCGCATTTTTCACCCTGTTACGTTTGGTTTGGAAAAATATAAAATATTACAGTTGTAGCCCTTTGAATTAGATTTCCAACCATATATTATGGAGCCCAAATAGACTTTTGAACGAAAAGTTATGTGCATTTTACTAGATAGTGCGCAATATGCCTACTCGATTCTTCGTTTCGTTGCTCTATCATCCGTTGATCCCCGAATACGATCCAGGCTTAATTCCTTGGGATTTTACTCAGACTTCAAAGCACTAAATCACTTGAATTCATTCCGTAACATCTACGTAGCTTGGAATTACTCCTACAAGTCACAGAACACACAATTAGTGCAAAACACTAGCGATTAGAGCGCAAACTCAATTATAGTGCAATACATTAGAGTGTAATAATCGACTAAATTACGTAATTATAGCGTATCATCACTTATTATTTAGTAGAAATAGTGTAGTCGCTTTTTAACATGGTATTTAGTTTTGATCCAGTATTTTTAATGGTGAGCAAAAATAGCCATTGCACTACTATAAATTCGGATTTTAGCAACTACAAAAAACGAGCAACGTTGGTCGCTTATCTCAATATAGCGACCAAAATGCGTCTAAACAGACTTGGTAGCTATATTGGCGGTCCCTTTGGCCACTTAGCTAAAATGACCAAATGTTCACCGTAAACAAAATACCGACCAACTTTGGTCAGTATAATATTTAAATAATATAAATTTAGTGAACAACGTTGGTATCTACATTTAAACTACGATATTTTTTAAATTATTATATATCAAAAATGAGCGACTAACGTTGGTCTGTAAATTAAAACATATATTATTTTAAGAAATATATATTTAACAATCTGGGTTCATAAGCGACCAACTTTGGTCTCTTTTTTTAAAAAAAAAAAAAATTTATACAATAGCGACCAACCTTGGACGCTAATTTCCAGGATATTTTTTTTAGTAAAATCTAGCTTCATTAGCGACCAACCTTGGTCGCCAATTTTCAAATTTTTAATTTTTTTTAGATATAAGCGACCAACCTTGGTCGCTAATTTCCAAAAAAAAAATTCATAGCCAATCGACCAACTTTGGTCGCTTTTCTGGGTAATAATTTTAGCATAAAATGCCTATTTTGGCAGCTACACCACCTGTCAGCATACCAAAATCCCTAAATAACAATATAATTCAGTTCATAAACTACAATTTCAATACCAAAATCTCCACAACAACCCAACAACAATACCACAATAACAACAACAACACAATTCAAAAAACACATTAAAACCAACAAATTAAAGTTCAATAGAACTAACAAATTAAACTAAGTTAACGCTTATTACACCTAGTTCAAAATCAGTTCTATTTGTCTAGTTCAAAGTATATAAAAGTCAAGGAGTATTTTGTACAACATAATTATCAACACCGTCTGATGAACTTTCATCAACAAGACAGTATACAGAAGGGTCTACTTGTCGAGGACGGGAAGAATGAGCACGGGGAGGACAGAAGGAACGCTCATGTCCAAGTCGAGCCTCTGGCGATGACTCACGAGATCGAGGAATCGAAAAACCTCCAGAAGCTAGGAGAGATTTGAGCTGCTCTTGCATGCCCTGGTACTGAGCTTGCATGCCAATGTACTGAGCATCTCTAAACTTTTCTCTTTCCTTGGCCGCTTCTAGCTTGGATGTGAGCTTTGTCACAGTCTCCCGTATAGCGGAGAGGCTCTCCCCATCATGTTGTTTGCCTTGCGAGGAAGTCCTTATTCCTTGTATTCCACACTTATAGCGATGGAATTTCTTAGTAGGAAACCCTATACCTTCCCCCATTTTGGACCGCCCACAATCTTTCAGCATCCTTGTCCGAAGGTTGGATTGGCTCACCCGACTCGTTAGGTGGCTGACTGCGTATAAATTCTTCCACGTCAGCTGTGAAGCGATCCTATAAGAAAAATTACATTGAATTAGTATTTCAAAATTTATATAAAAGTAAATCAAAATACTTAATGAAAAGTGAAAACTTACATGTACAGTCGAGGCTCGGCTCTCAACCTACCTTCCTTGATCCGTCTCTTTCTTTTTCTTTACAATATTAGTCTCCTTGAATAGCTCATCTTGGTTCATTGGACGCCCCTAACTTCTTTTCCTGAAAACTCATTAATTTTAGTTAATAACCAGAATAGATATACTTTGAAAATTAAAATATTAGAGGCTCAATATACGGCCGTGGTAAAGTTGGTTGTGCCCTAGAAACTGGCGCCTAGGGCCGAACCACATAAGGCATGCCATGAACATTGGACAGCATTGGAGGGTGCCCGCATGGGATGAATGGGTTGGGCATAGGAGCGTTAGTAACCTCACCTGACCTGGGCATCAACTCAGGGAACCTGGGGATTGCACTTGGTGGTTCACTACCACTAAACAGGCGTTCCACATTTCCAATATGCGGAGAGGCAAAACCCTATTCTCTTCAGCAACTGCTGATTCTGGTTGTGGAATAGCCGATGTTGGGCTATCCTCAGGATCGATGATTTGTACATGGCTTTCAGAGGCCATAGGAACCTTTCCTGTGGAACTTGTGAAGGATGGGAAGCCAGATTACCAACAAAACTAACCACCTGAACAGAACATGGCTAATTTGCACATCCAACAACCTTGTTAGATTTGAAACGCTTAACAGATAGGAAATCACATGTTTGGATGCAATGCACCTAAACAGTTAAACGTTTCTACCATGTGTTTGAACGGTTGCATGTTTGATCTCGGCCTTAACCAACCTTTTTTCAATCCTGTACCTCTTTTCTTTCAATTCTATCTCTCTTTAATCACTCCGAATTTTCTCATTTTGTTTCTGTAGCTTTTTTGTTTTTGGCACTCTTTTTGTCTTTTTGTTTTTGTCGCTCTTTTTTTTCTTTGATTTTTGTCACTCTTTTCTTTCTTTTCACATAATTTTTTCAGTTTATTTTTTACTCAATTTATTTTACAGCTACGATCGAAACCGATGGGGATTTCCTGCGTATCATGGCGCCGCATGAATAAGATCTTGCATAGTTCGGGAAGATTGAAAATGAAATAAATAAACTAACTCTTTTTGAGGCACAAGAAAAATATTTTTTCTTCAATTCTTCTTTTTTTAGAATTTTCGAAACAAATGCTTTAAAGAAGAAAAGAAATATATATATTTTTTTTTGTGGATTTTTTATTTTGATTTTATTTTTATTTATGAAAGAAAGACTTCAAATAACTCCTTTTCTTTTGGTTTGAAAACTTCAAAGAACTCCTTTTCTTTTGGTTTGAACTTTGGGAATTTCAAAAGTAAAAGGAAGATGTTATTGTTTGAATTTATACTTGTATTCTCTTTTTCTAAAGGAAAAGAAAAATATTTTTTGGATTTTAGATGTTGTCTCTTAATTTTTAAAAGAGGTATTTTAAGAAAATATTTTAAATTTTTGAGTTTTTATTTATTTACAAAAGCACTTCTAAAAAAATGCAAAAATATTTTTGGACATTTATTTCTCAAAAGTTTTATGGACATTTACAAAAGAAAGACATCTAAAAAAGAAATGAATATTTTTGGATATTTGTTTCTAATGTTTTTTGAATTTTTTGGGAAAAATACTTCAAAATGAAGGAAACCCGTATTTTGAATTTTGATTTTTTTTATTTTATTTTTCCGTATGGAAGACATTAGAAAAAAAAAGAAACTATTTTTTGAGTTTAAAAAAAAAAAAGCCTTCTTCCTTTTTGAATTTTGTAAGGAAAGATTTCTAAAGAAGGAACTAAAGAAAAATATTTTTTTGCTTTTTAAAAAAAAATTGCGGCCAGAACCGATGAGGTTTGCCTACGTATCTCACATCCAGTGAAAATCAGACTCGCGTAGTTCGGTTAGTTTTGACGGAACAAGGGAAACATGGCACTTGAAAATTTTGGCTCATTTTGAAATGACTTTTCTTTTTTTCAGAATTTCGACAGATTTTCAGAATTTTCTAAATACCTATTTTTTATTTTCTTTATTTTCTTTTTTTGATTTTCTTTCCTTATTCTGTAAGTCGGACAACATGCAAGCCGAAACAAACAGATGCAACAAGTAGCACGTAAGATACATCAGGATGGATTTTTTAATTTGGGTACACCTGTCCTAGACGGACCCAACCTATGTTGAGTCCCCAAAGTCAGATGCACATGATGCAAACAAACGTTCTTACTAGGGATCCGACATGAGGCTATGTTATTCTAGGTTTAAGAACCTAGGTGTATTGTTCTAAACCTGGCTTGCCCGAGCGAACAGCTCCAGCCCAGGGAGGGGGAGGCAGCGTACCGGGAATACAGAAGTTTCACCGACTTTGCAACTTGTCCTAACCTTATTCTAAAATTATGATATAACAAAAAAAAGTCACACGAAGTGCACACTTCCCAGATGATTTAGACGACTCAGGGAGAAGAGGGTTTCGTAGCAATTTATATACAGTTCACACGATATCAAAGCGGTAAAAAGCGGCACATTAGGCTTGAACACATAAAAATCAGATAATAAATAAAAGTCAACTACAACAGTTATTCTAAGCTCGAATTCTGAATTCTGAACAAGAAGTTCTGGGTTATCTTCCCCAGCAGAGTCGTCAGAGCTGTCACACCTCCTTTTCATACACCCGAAAGGGTATATAAGGGAGTTTTTCCAATTAAAGCGACATAAATCGAAATGAGATTATTTTATTTAATTTTAGAGTCGCCACTTGGAATATTTATTATAGTATCCCAAGTCATTGGTTTATTTTTGTATCTCAAATCGAGGAAAATCGACTTTATTAAAAGTTTGCGAAACCAGAAATTCTATGTCAGGAATTTTATTAACCCGGAAAAAGGTGTTAGGCATTTCTGAGTTTCGTGGTTCGAGCACGGTCGCTTAGCTATTAATATTAGCTTAACTATCTGATTAATGCATGTTTTAAACCTATCGTGTGTTTTTAACTTTATAAACGTTTTTAGTTAAATTAACCGCTTTTAGGATTTATGAATTTATTTCTGGAACAAGTTACGATTGTCGTACACTTATTTATTTTGGAATACGCTGCAAACCACACTACATAAAATGCACCCGCGATTCGTGACATATTTATTTTATTATTGTTCGAAGTTGTTATGATCGAGTCACATGAAATGCACACCCGAATTTGGGTTAAGTATCATGACTATGCCACGGGAACCGTACCCATAGCCACGATGATTTATTAATCGTGCCTAAAGTAAGCTAGGATGTATTTATAAGATTATTACCTAAACTAATTTGAGACTCGTTGTGAGGTCATGAATTATGGATATGATATTATTGTATATATTATTTTAGCTATTATGAAAAGATGCACTAGCTATGGGAATAAATTGACCAGTATGCGCGAACACTCCACGGCCCAACAATTTAAGTAATTTCAGAATATTGGCAGTATGTAGCATTCAAATTCCTACTCAATTTATGTATTTCATAGGATGATTTCAAAATATTTTAATGACCACAAAGAAAACTTGTTGACGATGCTGACTTCCAACGTGAATAAAAGAGCTAGCCTTAATTTTATGCTAATAACAGCAACAAATGAGGGAATTTTATCTATCAATATTAAGAATTTTAGCACTCTATTTACTCATAAATTTTGCCCAGAAATAGTTGCCAACTTCAATGAATCATTTTCCCATTCTTGGTGCATATAAAACTAGTGTACAATGTAGAAATTTGCTATCAAACTAGTATAACTCAACAGTGAGCAATTGTTCAGTTAACTAGAGCGAACTAAACACATAGGAGCATTAAACAGAAGAGCTGAAGGTATAAACTTGCAAGATCTGTGCAATTTTCACCAAAAAGAGCAAAGGACAAAACCACAAGACCACGTGATAATGTTTGACATTGATGTGTGCGGTGCTTTGAGTGTGTTTCTATACAGCATTTGTGGTGACTGAACCCAATTGGATATGGCTTAAGTAACTTTTGAAAAGGCCTAAATATGTTACTGAACTTTCAGAAATAGTTCATTTATGTCATCCGTTAAAATTTTGTTATATCCATGCCATTGCCGTTAAAGAAATGGCCCAGATATGCCATTCCTCTGTTAATTTTCAGTTTTTTCATTTTTTTTTTTT